>JABCRI010000227.1:0-109470 GCA_015143295.1 Tetracentron sinense | reverse complement strand
AATTCGTTCGAGAGCGCGGTTTCTATTTTCAATAAATCGTTTTCATTTCCTAGAGCGTGGTGAGTGCGCAAAGGTTTGATCTCCACGCTCATGTCCCGGCCTTTTTTAACTACTGTACTCATAAAGTGGATAAACGCAGATGATAACATGAATCGAAGTTTTTAGATATTACACTTTAATAATCCTCCTTCCTAGTTAATGCTACCGACAGACATAAAAGTCTTTAAAAAAAACAAAAAATCTACATGACTGCCGTGATGTGGTGTGAGTTGTGCCAGTGTACACAAGTCTTTTTCAATTCTTTTTTTTTACATTATTTATTTTCAACTTTTTCTATTATTCTTTATTTTTTAAAACCTACGGGATGATAATTCGTTGCCAATTTCGATTGAACTCTCCATGAGTTTAATCACACTCTGAGGCCAACACGATTGAACCTGAGTTCAATCGCACCTAATGACCAATATTTATTTTTTAAAATTCTTATTAACTCTGGTTATAATTCAGTAATCTTTAAAATTTAATAATATAATTTTGATTTTAAAAAAATATTAAAATATTATTTATATATACGTTGCTCCGGAGGCGCTCCCGACCCTATCCTAAATTGAAATTTGACGCTCTAGCACTCTCGCTCCCGCTCCATGCTCTGGTTACTTATGTCTGTGGTCTGCCCGATAAGGCCATTTAAAAATCTCTAAAACAATCCTTTTTCCCTATCAATTCCTCGGTAGGCTACGTGTATTGGCCTATGTGAGTGTGTGTGTTAAATCATTCAATAAAAAAACAGTTTAAATATGAAGCGGAGCTCTGCATCATGTGGAGCCCCCCTTTTAAACTAAAGGGAGAAATGTGTAATTATTGATAATTACACATTTTGCCCCTAGTGTAAAAAGGGGCCATAACAAATGTGTAATTTTTGATAATTACACATTTTGCCCCTGTAGTGTAAAAAGGGGGCTCTACATGATACAGAGCTCCCCATGAAAATTAATCTAAAAAAAAAATCGTTAGCTGGCTTGCCTGTCACATTTATTAACCAGGCTAGTCTGGGTCGAGTCCACCCGTCCACCCATTCACACTCCTAAGAGGCTCTAGCTCACCATGTGGAGTGACCAGATGGGACGTGGATAAAATGGTTTTTCTCCCCACGTTCATTAGGAAATCTCTGCAATAGTTGAGAATACCAAGGTTATGTGGCATCCCAATCGTCTCATCTAGCTTCAATTTGTGCGTAGAGAAGCCAACCAAGCTGCTCACAATAAAGCCAAGCTTAGGTTGTTATTCTTTGCCTAAAGTGTTTTCCAGGCAGGAGATCTTTTCTTCTTCTCCCTTGCCAAACTTTGTAAACATCAGTTATCCTTAAATGATATAGTTTCTCAACCAAAATAAAAAAAGACTGGTCCTATGGCGTAGAGAGCTTTTGAAGTTCTATGGAGTTCCACTACTCCGTGAGAATCACATGCGATTTAGTCTAAAGACAATTTTACTTTGTTCTTAATTCCCATGCAAGAATTCGGTTCAAACAAATAACACGAATCTTGCCTCTTGTCAAGGAGTTTAAATGTGCTAGGCCACTACTCTCCCTGTGGGAATGAACGTGTGTATTCCCTTCATCTCTTATCTTAGTAATGCGGATTATGCCCCAAGACTAGTGCCTTGTCTAGCACCACATATCCCCATGAGGATATGCTTTGTAAATGTGTATAACCCGCTTTAATGATGCTAGGGTTGATGTTTCTTGGGGAGGATGAAGAGTTATGGTTTGAAGAGCCTAGCTAGAAGGAGTGTTAAATGTATAACACCTTTAAACTGTGTTCTTGTTAACGCCTTTAAACTAGTATTTTCTATTTACTTTATGAATACGTCTTGAAAGTTATATAGTCATGACAACCGACGACATGACAAGTTCTCTAACCGTCTTATTCCTTTCTCACACATTCAATTGTATCTTGACACATCAAGTTATAGCTAGCTAGTTGTGTACATTAGCGTTAATCTCACTTAAATCCCTATAAATAGGGGGTGACATAGAGTTCAGATACCTTTTGAGAACTTAACTTGAGAACTTTAACTTTTAGTTTTAGATTTTTAAGAGACTTTTGCTTTTGAGCGAAGAAAACGTTTTCTTCGTAACGAAGTTTCCTTCAATTGAAAGGAGTTTTCTTTTTGCAAAAGATTGAGTATCCCTTTTCATTACTTTGTTTTGAATAACATTAATTAATTAATCATGCAGAAGAAGATTATAGAAACCATCATCATCATCCATCTCAACAAATACAAATGTCGGTACAAGCACATTCTAACAATATTAATTAATTAACTGTAAGCAAAGACTACTGGTAGGTCTTTATGTGTCCAATACTACAAGGGCATTTGGTGACTCTAATCTAAATAAGTAGAACTTATTTGAAAATTGAGTGTATTTGAACTTTAGATTGTTAAGTTAAAATTTAATTGAATTTTTAGATCTTTTTGAAGTAGATATTTTAGAGGTAAAAACCTCTACTTTAAAAAGTAGCACATGTTTACTTATTATTTTAGAGGTAAAACCTCTACTTTAAAAAGATTTAGACAGTCAATTAAATTTTAACTTAACATTCTCAATTTCAAATAAACTCAATTTTTAAATAAGTTCTACCTATTTAGTAGAGTTACAAACGCCGCCTAAATAATATTATTTAGTATTGCTGTTCTAATGAAGGATTAGAACTGCCGTTGCAGCCAAACACCCCAAAAGAAGGAAAAGCCGAATTAAGATAAATCTTTGGGCACAAGTACTATATTGAACAGATTCGAAACATAATGTCTGCTTAGGTTACAAGAAAGTCATAGTTCAGTTCCTTTTGTTGTTAAAAATTAAAATAAAAAATAGTTGGTTCCTTTTCGGACCTTAGATCCAAACCATTGATCCAAATAGACATTTAGTCACCGTTGGATCCATATCTCTGATATAAACATTTTAAAAAGTTGATTTGTCATACATATGTCTTACTTCACGAGGTGGCTTTGGGTCGGGAATGGAGAACATTGGAAATTAAGGTGTGTTTTTTTTAGGTACTCCACGGATAGGCCATAGGACAGTCAACCACACAACTACACGCTTACCTATGGAAAGGTGACACGTGTTTTTTTAATAAAAAAAGTTAACCTTTTTAGTGGCATTAGGCTCACTGCACCACTTTTTAAAAACATTTATTGGCTATAAGCGCGTAAAAAACCTATGATATCTCTCGTGCAGTCATGATATTGTAATTGACTTATAGTTACCCTAGTGGTTAAATTTAATTGACTTATAGTCACCCAAGTGGTTAAATTTTTCTGGGTGGAAATGTTACTGTGTAATACACTCTAAACTCACACACACAGCAGAGCTCAGGTAGCCACTAAGGTGCCATAAGGGTAAGTCCAAGCAACCACTCCAAAAGGAGGGGTTTTTCCCAGATTACCCCTCTAGTATGGGGTTCTTCCCTAAATAACCAGGTTTTGAAAACCCTTCTCTAAATGCCCTTATAATCTATTTTCCATAATTCAGTATTTATGAAAAGTCTTAAATACCCCTCCATTGATTTTGAAAGAAAAAGAAGAAGAGGGATTTAGGTTCGTGGACGAAAGATCTTCGTTCCCACCCCATTTCCGGCAAGAGTTTTTCGTTCCCACCCCATTTCCAGTGAGAGTTCTTCATTCAAATAAGAAGAAGAAAAAGAAGAAGAAGATGATAAGTACGTGGATGAGATGAATGAAGCTCACCCACTCCTCTCATCTTCCAAATACTCCTCCATTACCATTTATACTAATTTTGAAAGAAGAATATTAAAAAGAAGAAGAAAAGATGAAAAAATCGCAAAAATCTGAGTTTCCCGAAGTTTTTTGCACGCAGGATCGATACAGTGCATCGACCTCGTGCATTTTATGCATCGACCGTGTGCAAAATGCATCGACCGCGTACAAAATGCACTAGGTCGATACAATGCATTGACCTCGTGCATTTTATGCATCGACCCCGTGCAAAATACATTGACCGCGTACAAAATCCACTAGGTTAATGCAATGCATCGACCTCGTGCATTTTATGCATCGACCCCTTGCAAAATGCACTAGGTTGATGCAATGCATCGACCTTGTACATTTTATGCATCGACCGCGTACAAAATGGACTACGTTGATGCAATGCATCGACCTCGTGCATTTTATGCATCAACTCCATGCAAAATCTATCGACCGCGTACAAAATACACTAGGTTGATGCAATGCATCGACCTCGTGCATTTTATGCATCGATCCGGTGCATTTTATGCATCGACCCCGTGCAAAATGCATCGACCGCGTACAAAATGCACTAGGTTGATGCAATGCATCGACCTCGTGCATTTTATGCATCGACCCCGTGCAAAATACATCGACTCCGTACAAAATGCACTAGGTTGATACAATGCATCGACCTCGTGCATTTTATGCATCGACCTTCTGCAAAACGCATCGACCGCGTACAAAATGCACTAGGTTGATGCAATGCATCGACCTCATGCAAAATGCATCGACCGCGTATAAAATGCACTAGGTCGATACAGTGCATCGACCTCGTGCATTTTATGCATCGACCCTGTGCAAAATGCATCGACCGTCGTCTTCAAGCTTGGAAACATGACTGTAAATCATAGAAAATGAAAAAAAAACACATGTAAACACATATATAACATGAAATATAAGGTTTTGAACCATAAATACAATGATTATAAACATTTTTTCATGAATTAATCATACATGCAATGATTTTTTTGAATTCATTTTTTTTAAAACACAAGAAACTCGAAAATGAGGGTTGTTCTTCGGTTAATGACGTTTTTTCACGAAAAGAACATGAAAAGAACGCTCTTGGAACACAGATCTCTCGCCGGAAATGGGGTGGGAACGAAGTTCTCCCGTCGGAAATAAGGTGTGGACGAAGAACTCGTCGGAAATGAGATAGGGATACCCAAAGTCTTTTTTTCAAATGATTTGGATAAAATGGGAAAAATTCGCATGTGCGAATAGATGCACATGTGTGTGGGGGCATTTAGAAAATGGTTTTTAAAACCTGGTTATTTGGGGAAGAACCTCATACTAAAGGGGCAATATGAGAAAAACTCCCCAAAACGACCTGTTTTAAAGGAGGGTTGATGACCCCTTATGCATCCTGCGAAGTCAACTTCCCAATTCATGTTGTACTAAACTTGGGATACGCACTACCTAATTGATTAAAGAGCTTTGCTAGTCATATTCTCATTAAAAAGCCAACACTTATAAAAGCAAGAACGTGTGGTTTTTGGATGAGTAGGGAGTGCCTGAGAGGAGGGCTAGCATGTCTTGATTAAATGATTAGTGATAAACTAAAAAATTAAGATTGGGAAAAACATGTTAGTATTGGAGATAGTGAGAGAGGTGACGATAAATGAATAAGTTGGTTGAAAAAGAAGAGAGTGAGGACTTGTGCACATATAAAAATATGGAAAAAAAATTAAAACACAAGATTTTTTTTAATGAGGTGGAGTTATTATTATTTATTTATAACATTGTTAAATATTTATAATATTATGTGTGTGTATTTGAAAGATTTATGTTAAATTAATCTCAAGAGCTTTTTTTTTGTTAGAAGGAAATAACACTCACACTCACGAATACCCTTGTTGCACAAGTTACTTGCAACCACACAACTCTCTCAAAAACAAAGAGGGAGGTGGTGCTTTATAAGGAAATCTCAAGAGTTAAAGCTGACCAATAGAGGAAGAGGTAGAGGAAGAGGCATAGGCATGAGCAATTGGGTTGCTCTCTCCGTGAATACAAAAAAGCAAATAACAAAGAGGAGTGTTAGGCCAATCTCATTTACTCCAAATTTTTCCATAGACGTAAGATGGGCCTAATACTTGGAGATGTTTTATTATTTTAATGGTTTAAAAAACAAAAGTCAAAGATTGTTTGACATTTATGACCCAGTTACGCCTTTGGAAGATTTGCGACTGGAGCTAGCAAAATCCAATAACAAATGATATTTTCACACATCTTTGGGCTGGAACAGAAACACATAGTACAATAAATGAGCAATTAGTTACCTCTGTTTTTGTAAACAAAAAACAAAAATAGAACCACTATGCACCACCACTCTAACACCATCACTACCCCACCACCAACACCACTCCACCACCACCACCACCACCAACACCACTCAACCACCACCACCACCACAATCACCACCACCACCCATCACCACCACCCACCACCACCACCACCCCACTACCACTCACCACCACCAACACCACCCATCACCACCACTCCACCACCCACCACCACCACCACCACCCAACCACCACTCACTACCATTCACCACCACCACCAACATCATCACCATCACCACCACAATCAGCACCACCACCACTATGGATTGGAATTGCTTACTCATAATTATATTCATCATATTTCCCAAACCCAAACGTGTTTTTTTGTTTTTTATTTTTTAAAACAAGTAATAATTAGTAATGTCAAACATATTTTCCACTTAAAAAACTTGAAAACATAAACTTATTTTCAGTTTTAAAAAACAGAAAATAGAAATGTATCCAAATGGACCTAAGGTTGTTATTTCAGTTGTCAAATATTATTGGGAAGTGATTGAAAACTCTCTATCGAGAGCTTGTCTGTCCGTTTGAAAATTCAGCAACTCAAAGGTGCATGTGCATGAAATGATGGGCCCCACATGATGCTTGACACCATTAGATTGTCAATCCGATAGTATATACTATTGAGAGTTTTCAATCACTTCCCAATTTCATTTGGTTATGTGGACCCTAATTCTAATTTTGGTATTAGGTTTTGGCCAGAAGATTTGCTCTCATTTGTGCATGGTATTTGAAAGAGTTATGTTCAATTAATTTGAAAAGTTAAAGTTAAAGCTTTCTATATTATAATGCTTGCCTAGGCATTTGAAAGATGGAAATAATTGAAAATTCCTACGGTTACAAGATGCACATGCATTAAATGGTGGGCCACTTTGATGGTTTGCACATCCAATTTTCAATCGGCCCAACTCTCAATAATACCTAATATCCAGAGTTTTAAATCACTCCCATTGAAATATTTCAATTAATCTCAAGAGTTAAAATTAGAGTTTTAGTGAAATTGCTGACACATCCCCTCTTGTTTGAGAAATTACAGTGCCCTCCCCTACAAACTGGTTAAGTTAACGATGTTAATTATTGAAGCATTCTGCAGTATTTGTCCCAATATTTCTTTTACTATTTTACCCTTTATTTATTTCTATTATTCAATTCCCTATACCCGGGTATAAGATTTGCTCACAAGTCTTATTCGTCTTCTCCAAAACTCCCCATAAGTATGGTCTCTCTCTATCTCTCTCTCTCCCCTCAATTAATATGATCCCAACTTTTTTTTCTCTATTATATGTTTTGTGAGCATGGGATTTTCCTACCCACTTTCACATGATGTGTTTTGACTAAGAGTCGCCACCTATTCATTTTTAGGGATATGTCCCGAGTGATTTTGATAAGGCAAATGGTCTATCAGAGTTAGGGTAAGTGGTTCGATTAAGTCCCGGGGAAGGTGTTAGGCACCCCAGGACCCCCTTTTTATAACGGTTACCTACTCCCTAAATTTAAGCCAATTTAAACTCAAAATTAATTAAAATACCTAAGTATTTAAATAAATGTTAGTCCAAGAAAAAGAGAAAGCTAAATAAGCTAGGGTCGAACCCGAATAGGGTTGCCTACGTACTCACCAGGTGAGATCAGACCGAGCGTAGTTCTGGCACATGAGTCTGTGCCAAGGTTAGGGGTGTGTGTGTGTGTGCATAGGGTGGTCAAGGGTCTAGCCCAGAGACTAGAGTTTAATTGACCGGGTTGGTCAAGTGCGAGGTCGGGTCTAACCACAGTTAGAGGGGAGTTAACCATGGTTAGGGGTCTAACCGTTTAGGAAGACCTATCCCTTCTCAAGCTTAGTTGAATCTCTATACAACAATCTAATGGTGTAAAGGGACCCCACCTCCAAAGAAATGAGAGATTGTACTTATTCTTTTTATGTAAATATTTTTTATGGTCCAACTAGTGTGGATATGTGTAGGCTCATAGAGAGTGGAAACTAAAACTACACCTCTCTTGTTTTTATTTTTATTTTTCATTTGGATTCTATTTAGTCCTTCTAGAATTCTTTAGGAAAGCTCATCCCTCTCTAACTTTCATATGCCCCATTACATCGGCCACATTATATCATTCTACTAATAAAAGTATAAGGAGTAACCTAAACTTAATGTAGACAAAATTAACCTTCCTTATTTTATTGTTGATAAAGTAAACATTATATTAATAAATAAAGAGATAAGTTTAAGACTAATTTTTATAGTGGTTCTTAGGGATAGTATGGCCATTATGAATTTATTAATGGCATTTTATGTAAATAATGAGCAAATTAATTTAAGAAAGTTTACTCTTTAACATAATCTTAATTAAATTAGAATTCTATTAACATTATCCTATTTAAATTAGAATTCTAATTACATATACACATTTGATGAGAAAACTTCATTTTATTTAGTCTTTAGATATACACATGTTAGTTTAGAAGGTTTGTTGTTCACAAATGTCTCTTAACTAGCTAGGCAATCTCGATATCCTATGGAGGACTCTTAAGTGAAAGTCATATTTCTCTTGTTGAAGCAGCTTTATGGTGACAATTTCTTTTAAGGGTTCTGGGAATTAAAAACTCCTCTTCTATCAGGCGTGATGAAGTGTTCTCCTCGCCCCAAAAATAGAGAGCTCCGTACGACGAACTTCTTGGGAATTTCGGTATTACAGATGCGGAATCAAATAGTTCAAGCAATAAGAGATCAAGGAAAAAGATAAAAATGTGTCTGATTTTAATGATTTGATAACAGGGTTTGGTGAGAGCAGTCTTTTATGAGTATTTTCTTATCTTGTATATCATGATAATGTATCAGAATATGACGAGATCACATTCAAGTTGATATGAGAATGGAGAGGCTAAGCTACATTCCGGAGTCCTGTGACCGGTTTGGCCGCATGATATGTAGTGCATGAACTATATACATATATTTTTTCTTTTCTGTTCTTTTTTTTTTAATTTTTTATTTTTAGGGTCTTAACACTCTTATATATAATTATTATTTTTATAATAAATAATGATATTTTAATTAAAAAAAAAGTAATACGTGCAAAGCATGTGCACATTTACTAGTAATTTATAATGGTGTAAATGAACCTTATTAAAATGGAGATGATGTGTTTTCAATGTATCTACTTGTCTCTTCTTTTTTTTCCTTCATGTTTTATTTTGAATGAGTAAATGACGGTTAAGGACTTAAAAGTTGATGTTATCTAAAATGCCTCATACCAAGACAATTGTATTTGATTTATCGTCAACACCAATCCAAAGAAATAGGTATTGATAATAGACCATCTACTATCCATAATGCAAACACCTCTCTGTATGTCCTAAATATGATCTTTTAGTCTAACATCTCCTTAACATTTTCTTGGGTTAAATTTGACTTTAGTTAAGTTTGTCAAAATACTACTTATATGAAAGTCTAAAAAAATATGATAAAATCCCAAAAGACCAAAAACATTTAAATATGACCAAAATACCAAAAACATTAAATCAACCAACCAACCAAATTAGCATGCTTGCTTGTAAGAATTACTTGGACTTGATCCTACCAAGTCGGGTAAGTAAGCAGCCCTAACGGGTCTAGCCTCCCTAGGTTAGTTTTATTTTTAGTTTATATTACATTGATTGCTTAATTAACATGATCAAATAACTTTAAAATTTTTCTTTTTGAAATTCCACCTTAAATTGGCTGAGACATAAGGAGTACGTTACTATCTCCGAATGGGAGTCTCGGGGTACATAACACCTTCCTAGGGGCTTAAAACAATCACCTAACTTGAATCTCGACTGTAGACCTAAAGTCCTTATCCATTACCCAAGATCGTATTTTCCTTTAATTAAATAGGTGACGACTTTTATCTTTTGGCGTTTAGTGTCATTCCTCCGTAAAGCTCGACCCGGAAGGAAAAAACGGTAAATTTCCTTACTCACAATATACACACGGGATCTTCTCAAACAATTCTAGAGAGTTAGAGACCTTAATTGATCATTAATTGGTTATCATCAATGATAGTTGAATGCTCTTCAATTTTAATGATAGTTGAATGCTCTTCAGTTTTAATTGGGCCAACTTAGTTATGGATTCACCTGAACTTCCATCGACTCAACTAGTGCTTAGTGTCGCAGGCGTATGTTTAGTCTCACTCCAGTCATGTACTGGATGTTGTTGGGCCATTGGTGTGAGAGTATGCAACATCTAAAGTAGCTGGTCATTTTGGTTGACAAGCGCTCCGTGACAAGTGATATTAGAGCTAACCTAAGAACATTAGAGGTTGAGACAGATTCATAGCGTGTTGGGATCCAAATTGTGGGTCTCCTTGACGAGGGCATCAGAGATTTAGATGGGGGAGCCCATCACCCGCATATGTTTACTGTTTACTATCACACTAGTCATATATTGGGTGTTGCTGAGCTATTAGTTTGGGAGTAGGCAGCTAAAATGGCTAATCATTTTAGTTGGCAAGCGCTTCATGACACTAGGCATTCCCAACCAGACTGACAAATATTTTATTTTGGGCAAATAACAAATACACAGTAGGCCAACACACACATGGACTTATGAGATTGACAAATTTCATGGATGCAAATTTTCTAATCAAGGATTAGAACTGTCATTGTAGCCAAACACCTCAAAAGGATGCAAATTTTCGAATAAAGGATTAGAACTGTTTGCATTTTCTAATCAAGGATTAGAACGGTCATCGTAGCCAAACAACCCAAAAGGAAGTAAATTTTCTAATCAAGGATTAGAATTTAGACCAGTCATTGTCGCGAAACACCCCAAAAGGAGGAAAAGCAAATCAAGGAAAATCTCTGAGCACAAGTACTTCCGTGAAAAGATGATGTGCGACATTGCCAAGTGTCATACTTTGATCGTTTTCCAACTTTAGACCAAACTATTGATCCATAACATAAAGCCACTGGGACATATACCTACCGTTGGATCTACATCTCCGATGTACGGTGACATTATTTTTTAAAAGTTTGAATCTCAGACTGTCTTGAAAAGACGTAGCTCTTGCTTAGGCTGCTCTAGGTCGGGAATAAAGGTGTTTTAGGTACTCCACGGGTAGAACATAGACAATCTACCATTGCCACCACACTACCGTTGGAGATTCTACGATCACCGCCACACACTACCGTTGGATCCATAGACTCACATCTAAAATTATCGCTTGCTCTTTTGGTGTGTTCGGTTGACGGATAAGTAGGTGGGAGAAAAAAAAGTAAAGTAAAAGAAAAGAAAAAGAAAATGAGTCTTTCTCTTGTATGTTTAGTTTGGGAGAAAAGTAGTGAGAGAAAGTATATATATTTTTTCAAATATATCCCTTATTCACATTTACAAAACCATTTTGATAAAATGGTAGAATTGGAATAATAATGAGTTTTTTTTCTCTATTCCACCAAAAAGTTTGAATATGAAATGAGTGTCAGTGCAAGAAAATATGCCAATATTAAGCATCTTGATTTTCTAGAAAAGGTAGGTTTCTTGCAAACTGAACATGTGGTAAGTGGGTGTTTCTCTCACTTTCTTTTATTTCCCCCACTTTACCCCCAAACGAACACACCTAGGAATATAATCATGCAAAAGTATAAAATTAGAATAGTAAGATTTTTTACTTCACTTTCTCTTACAATTCATTCAATTTAGTGAAATAAGTTTTTGGTGAAAGTAAGAAAGTGTAGCATTGTAGAGAAAATTGAATTGTCACTTTCCCTCACAATCCCTCAAATCGAACATGGTGAAAGTTAGGTTTTCTTCCACTTTCCTTCACAATCACTCCAATCAAATACAACCTTAAGGTTAATCTAATCATATTTTTTTTAAATAATTAATTACAGGTGTTAAAACTTGTTAACGAAGTTTAAGACAGTTAAATAGATTTGTGACATAATAACAAAATCGGGGTTTAAGAATAATTCGTTAGGATCTAATTCAGAAAAAGTCGATAAATATTTTTTTAATAATTATAAAAAATGTAATATGATACCAATCATAGTTATCAAGTTAGATTCAGAAACAAATCCTGTAAGAAAAAATTTGATTTTTTAAATAATTTAAAAATAAATCTAATAGTTTGAAAAAATATTAAATAGGATTACTAGTTAAAAAAATTATATATAAACATATTTCATATCTTAAATATTAATATTCGATACTTGTTTAAGGAGTTGTGAATAATTTGATAAAATTTACGATATTTTAAAAATCAGTCATAAAAAGTCGTTCATGAACTTTTTTTAAATTGGAAGAACTTTTTTTTGTTCAGTAAATAGTAAACACACAGTGAGCCAACACACACATGAGGTCACGAGATTTAGGTGGCTTTGGTAACACTAATCTAGCTTGTTTGAAAAATATGCTTAGTTAGGCTTGAGAATGTTAAGTTAAAGATTAATTTGATGTTTACATTTTAGAGATCTTATAGGTAAAATACATCAACTTTAAAAAGTAACTTTCAAATTAAGTTCTACTTTTTTTGATTAGCTAACACATCATTACAAAAATGGAAGAACTTTAATACTTGGTTTTGCAAAGGTCAAGAGCAAGTGGTGGACTCGGGCTGAGAGTAGGGCTAGCACCCCTCTAAGTGTAATAGAGCATGACTGAGTTCCTTTCGGTCCAAGTCGTCTATTAGATGAAATCACTTTAAGGAACTAAATCCCTACAGTGCCGGATTTTTGGCAAATCCGGTTATCAACCCTGAGGTCGTCACATGTCCCTTTTGGCCTCCTTAACCCTGGTTAAGATTCACCCACCTGGTTTTTAGAAAAAATTAATTATTTTTCTAAATATTAAAATAATAATTAATATTTTTTTCAAAAAATAAAGAATGAGTGAGTAACCCTATAGGCAAGTGAATCTTAACCACCACAGTTAAAAAGAGTCGGAAAAAAAAAAAAAAAAAAAAAAAAAAACATGCCGACCTTAGAAGTGATAACCGGATTTGACAAATCAGGTTATCAACGTAGAGGATTTTATTCCGTTCCATCATTTGAACGTCTTAAAGTGAGCGTTAGGGGCACTACGCATATATTTAACATTTATATATTTCCATCACCATCTCAGAACAGCGGGACATTTTATATGGAACGTTGGGGAAGTTGAAAGAAACTCGAACTCAGGCATCGATTTCCGACACTCGAAATCTGCTGAAACCCTAGATTTGAATCTCAACAATGGCGGTTCCTTCCTCAGAAGTTCCTCTCCCTCCCTCCGTAGAAGAAATGCTGAGAAGAATCTGCGAAGAACAGTCGCTACCACCGCCCGATTCTAAGGCCAGGATGGTCCTCGCTTCGCTTGGCGAGGAACCATCTCTTAAGCTTTTAAGGAATATATCTGGTTGCAGAATCCGAACACTCAGTGGTTTAATCACATACATGGCTAAAAAATCTGAGTATGTTCAGACTCAGAAAAGCGCGTGCTTCTCCACGCAACGGGGTTCCTTCAGTTCTGGTTCTACATCCCCGCAAGGTGATTATCAAATAGGCATAATTTTCACGGTTCTCGTATTTTTTCGACTGTTTCCGTGTTACATTTGGGTAGAATTCATACTTTAGTTGGTTTGGAATTGATTTTGGTATCCGGTGAGAAAAATTTGAGTCACTTTTTTTTTTCCTGTTATTTTACTTATGTTGATTTGAGTTAGTTTCATATATGTGAAACGTTTTAGTTTTTCACCATTTGAGAATTCGTGTGCGTTTGAAATGTTTTTTGAACTATAAAAGTTTCGGGTTTGGTCAGATCACAGTTGAAGTTACAAATCCCATGTATTTTTCGGCTTCTTTTAGGTTTATGTGATTTTTGCGAAATTTAGGGTTTTTGTTGTTTCTTGGACGATTTCCAGTACGTGAGGTTGTATGATCCATGTGTAAGTGTCAACTGGAGTTGTTGACCTTGTTTTTCTTACAGATGAGACTATTTCACACCCTTCTAGTTCGGGGCAGTTGATGACACAGACTAGCCCGCCTTCTTTGAGTTTGGAGAGACCAAGCAGACGGACATTTTCTCCTCATCTTATGGCCCTGGGTGAACTTGAGTTTAGGAAGGCCTTCTTGATTTTAAGCTACATTGGGAAGTAAGTTGGAGTTGAATTTTATGCATTCTTTCTTATCTCTACTAGTTTGATTGTTATATTATTGTCGTGGTGAATGGTCAAACAAGGGAGAGAACATTGATTGGAATTTGGCGTATTTCTTCTGCAGGAAGAGGCTGGAGGATGTCATAGCTGTCGATGTAATAAAAAAAATGAAAAATTTGCCAATGGCTCAATTTGAGTCAGAAGTTTGGAGTGTCATGGGCCGACAATGTATTGAGGAAATAGATCGGTCGAAGGTGAATCTCTTTCTTAGAGACTTGCTTTTGTATGATGCTTTGGATATCTCAATTTTATTCTGTAAAATTGAGCTGCCAGTACTTATTTACCTGAAGTATCAATTTGGTGATGATATGGATATTATTTTCGTATTGGTACTGCTTGGATGATCTCTGTAGTTACTACCATGAGACCTAATTCATAATTTTTGAATACTAATTGCTTGAAGTTCTAGAAGTTCTGTTTCTGTGGATGCAGGATATACTTTCACAGTTCACACTCTAAAAAATAGATTTTTTTTAAAAATAACGACCTTTCCTTAGCTTCATATGGGCTTTCACTGAATGGAACTAGTCATAATCACTGATAACTCTACATGTATTACATTTACTTAAATACATCAAATTTAGCATCATATACATCTTACACAATTTAAGCTTAGATGCTGGATTGGCCATCATATCCTTCATGCATCTGGGTAACACATGGGACAAAATTTGTACGGACTACTGAGTCACAAATGCATCTAGAGATTTTTTAGACAGCCTAACAAGTAACAACATAATTTTCTCTAATATGGGCATCACCTGGATGTAATGCTTTTTTAAAAAATATCAAATCCAGTGATTGCCATGATCTCTTACCTTTTTGTTCTGCAGGTTCTTGATTGGGATTCTGGAAAGACATACATCTATCACTGTTATGTTTATCCTGATGGAAGTTACTTATTTAAGGTTTGTACTTCTCATCCACAATATTTTCTAGCAGAATTGTTACTGTCCCCCCCAACCCGTCTGATCATGGGCTCTATAGTCTTATTGTGTTGATGGTGCATGTATCAAACAATTGATCTCTTGTACACTATCTTGCCTACGTGATTATTTTAAATTTGTAAATACAACATTCCTATGTCAAACATTTCAACTGTTCTGAATATTTGCAAGCATATGAAAATTGCATTTAATCGTTAGTACAAAAATCAAGAGGGCTAGCAAAAGAAACTGTAATTGAAGTGATCAATGATCATTATTGACTATACAATTTATGAACTTCTCGCCCACAAACTAAAATTTCACATCCTTGCAAACAATCCTAAACACCAAAATTTTCACCCACTTGGAATGCATCATACTATTAATTTTTAAGATGGGATGGCTTGTGTGTGTCATGCGAGACACTCCATTGTAGTCTTGGGGTAAAAATCTTAGACCATCATCATCATCATCATCACCACCAATGCCTTATCATCTCAAATCTTTAGGGTGAGAAATATGAATCTTGCTCCGCTATTCCATTTTATTAAAAGCCATAACTTCAGTTAAAGCACATGTTATCAAATCTTTACTCATTATTCCATCCACGACACTTTTGGCTTTTTCGTTACCATTTTAAAATCTTCAACTTTTATCAAATCTTTCCTCATTATTCCGTCCACATCATTTGTGGCTTTTCTCTTATCCTTTAAAAACCTTCAACTTGCACCAATTAACTCATTTTGACTGGTGTTGTCATTCGTCTTCGCTAAACATGTTCAAACCATCGCAGTCGTCTCTTAGTTATTTTACCACCTATTGGAGCTACTCCTGGACTCTCAGATGCACTAATTATTTTCATATCATTTTTTTTCCATCTTTTCACTCTTCCATCTCAACACCTCATCTTGGCTATGCTAATTCTTGAATTCATTGCTGATGGTCGGCCAACATTTTTCTTCATAAAACACAATTGGACTTATCGCTGTCTCATAGAATTTTTCTTTTTGTTTGACCTGATTACATCAACCACATCACCCTTCGAAAGGATGTTTCTACTTTAGCCACCCAACTCTAATTTTATGAACAACATCCTCCTCAATATCTCAATCTTTATGAATAATTTAGCAGGGACACTAGACCGATCGCTTTAAGGTATCTCATGGTCATCAATCTTAATTATCGCCTCAATCCTATTCCTGGTATTACTAAAATTGCTGTGCATATATTATGTTTTGAACTGGCTTATTTTGAATCCTCCGATTCCAAGGTATCCCTCAATAATTCTAGTTTTGCATTTATCCCTCCTCAATTCTATCAATTAATATCAGGTCATAAACATAGAACATACACAAGGGACCACCTCCTCTTGTAGGTGAGCCGTCAATTCATCCATAACCAATCTAAAAATATAAGGATTAAGCTTACTCATGATGTCAACCTATTGTCATATGGAATTTATTTGTTCAACCGCTAATTTTTTTCACTGTAGTCATTACTCACTCATGCATTTTCTTATTGTTATTAATATATTATCTCGGAACTCCTTTCTACTCCATGCATATGGCATTTTCCTAGTCTTCAAAATGTTATTACCTTTCTTTATAAGCTAGGATTTGCTAGTTTCTTACATAATTCCACACTTCAATTAGAATACAACGCGGGCCATAAATTCCTAATGAAAATGCGACGAACATATTTAGGGAAAATAAGTCATTTCTCAAATCCAGGGGATTTGACAGTTAACTTAAAAAGACCTTAACTTTTTGCTTAAATATATAATCAAGAAGTTGTCAGATGCATTGGAAAACATTTTTTGAGATATACATCTATTTCACGAAGTTTGTTAACATTTAATGTTTTGTGCATCAAAATAGGTTAGAAGTTTTCCTGTAAACTTAATGACAAAAATAAGGTTATTTTATATATATTAAAATTGTACTAAAGTAATCTTAAATGTATGGTTGAGATTACTTAGTTTTTTAATTTAAAGTTGGGGTTCGGAGTTTTATTTTATTCTAAATAGTCGTAATGAGAAATTCTTAGGAACTTGTAGACTTTTAAACTTCTGATTTATTGAATTAAATTTTGCCTTTAGCTTTGATTTTTTTTTGAGAACTCTATTGGTACGATTCCTCCGTCACCTTAGAATGAAAGGGGTGATCTCGTAGTTTGGGTTGCTTAGAATAGCACCTTTTAGGAATTTTTTTTTACGGGTTCTCCTCTAAGAAACAGAGGCTTTGATCATGATCTAAGTATTTTTTCTTCACCATCATATTGTAGGCTTTTGTCCTACATTAGTTGGTATCAGAGTGGGGCTTATCAGCGATTCAATGCCTTACAATGACGGAGTGGGTAATAATAATTCTTCAGGTGGTGCTTAGAGGAGTGAAACTATAACAATGGCTGCATTCGAGGCCTTTCAACGAGCCAATCAATGAAGAAAGAATCTTTTTTTGCTTATATCTTTAATTTGCTCAATTGATTACCGAAAATAGTAAAACATTTCAAGAAAGAGAGGAATTGACTTTTTTAACCTTGTCGGTAAATTCAAATTAATAGAGGGAATTATGTTCCAATAGAGATTCACAGGAAGTAAATGAAGAAAACGAAAGAGGAATACAACAAAGAGCAGCAAAAAAAACAAAAAACCAAAAACCAAAACATGAATAAAAAAACAAAAAACAAAAAACGAAAAACAAAAACTAAAAACAAAATAGGAATCTTCTTTTTTAACTGTTAAAACCCTATAAATTCTCAATTTGATTACCTGAGAAATATGAATGTTATAATGTTTTTTTTTTTTTGGTTCCATTGTAAACTACATATCTCAAGTAATGTAATGGTGCAGCTCTGTCAATTTGCTACACAACTTTTACTAACACTATTCCAAAGGATCCAATCTGATTACTTGCAAGCAAGCCCTTTATTTTATTCTATTTCTTGGGGAGTATTAATTGGCAGTACTATTGTTTGACAGCAGTACAGTCTTTCGGCAACTAAGAAAGTTAGGTTGTTAAATTTCTTAATTTTAGTTCTCTTAAACTCTTGTTTTACAATGTAGAATGCAAATATACACATTTGTTCTTCATTTGGAAAGATAGACAGTTATTGAACCTATGTTGATATTTAATGCAAAATATTTTAGATGAAATACAAGAATCCATTCTCAATGAAGCACTAGACGTCTAGAACCCATAGAATTTGGCCCCACCTATTTGTGGTAACATCTTATTCCATACGATTTATCTAAATAGGAATCCTCACATCTTCACAATAAAAATTAGTTAACGCGTACTCAAGTTTTACTTGATCAATATCTTGAGGAACTTAAGTATTCATGTCATATATATATATATATATATATTCGTAATCTCTAAGTGGTTTGTTTTCTTCTGAATTGAAATCTTTACGAATATATGGTTTGTCAATTTCAAACTCTTTTTCGATCATATTAATTTGTGAATGTGTATGCATTTGTGAATGTGTTGGTGATAACTGAGGTGATTGAGATGTGTTTGATTTAGATGATTTATCTGACATCCAAGATATTGATCAATTAGAACAAAATTTCACAAAAGACTTAAACAATTCGTTATAAAATTCACAATTCAATTAATCGTTTGGATTGGAAAAATGCTTCAACTAAAAACTTTTATCCAAGACCTACGTTTCCTGATATCCAGATCGAGGAACGTGGACAACATCGTCAAGCTTCCTATCATAGTGAATCTATCTATGAATGAAATATTGATGCAATGACAGAATATCAAATATTAAATTTACTTCAAGAAATGACAATGGTAGGAACTGCCTATAGGAACAGACATGATTCATCTGATCATTCTGTTGCTCAAATGTTAGTTGCTGGTTTTACTGGACAGCTCAAAGGTTGGTGAGATCATTGTCTCACACAAACAGATAGGCAAACAATTCTCAATGCTTATAAAACAACAAACAATGGAACCACAATTCAAGATGAGAACAATGAACCAATTCAAGATGCTGTTGCAACTTTAATCTTTTCAATAGCAAAACATTTTATAGGTGATCCTTCAAAAATCAAAGATAGATCTTCTGATCTTATAAACAATCTCAAATGTAGAAAACTTCAAGACTTCAGATACTACAAAGATACTTTCCTTACGAAGGTTATGCTTCGTGATGATTGTGGCAAATCTTACTGGAAAGAAAGGTTTCTTTCTGGTTTACCAAACGTATTTGCAGAAACAATTAGAGACAAAAATAATGGCGATATTCCTTATGACAAATTAACTTATGGTGATTTAATCACATTAGTCAACACAGAAGGTTTAATCTTATGTAGAGCCTTAAGGCTCAAAGACAAACTCAAAAGAGATCAAGTTACTAGCAGAAAAGAACTTGGTTCTTTCTGTGAACAATTTGGTTTTGATTGTGAAAAGGATAAAATTCATAAACATAAAAAATCAAAACACAAATACATTAAACCCCATAAACATAAAAATCATCATAAAGGAATAGACAAAGATAGCCAATATTACAAACAAAAATATTCTAAACAGAAATCGAGATCTAAATACCAAAGAAAGTCTCCTTCAAAAATGTCAAAATGGTTTTCTCAATCTAAACCATCTTCTTCAAATAAACCAAACAAATTCACTAAACCACCAATTTGTTTCAATTGTGGCAAAGAAGGTCATCTTAAACCTAATTGTCCTGAAGAAGCCAAAAAGAAAATTAATGTAATTAATTCCTTAGACATTTCTGAAGAAATCAAAGATCAATTAAAACAATTAATTCTCAATTCATCTGATGATGAAATTCCTCAAATTGATGAAATTTATACAAGTACTGATTACTCAATTTCTAACTCTTCTGATTCAGAACCCATTAAGTCACACTGTCAATGTCCTCAATGTGTTGAAAGTATTAATATGATTACTCAAGAACAAACATTTCTTTTAGATTTAATTGATAAAATCTAAGATCCTCAATTACAAAAAGAATGTTTAATCAAATCTTAATGACTTTTCCATCAGCTTGTTCTGTTATTTGATCTGGATATTTGAGTTTTGTTTGAGGAAGTTGTCTTTGTGGAGGTTTATTTTGTAAACACCATTGAACTGGAATATCAACTTCATTCCAATTTGTTGTATATTCGGGAGTTAAAATCTTTGACTTGGTTAAATCTGTTTGAATGTAGATTGTTTTATCTCTTGGACTAGTATGATATGCCAAAGGACTTATCATCGTTGTCATGACTTTGTAATGAACACGATATATTAATGTTAAGGGCTCTGACCCTGGTAACATGTCAATACCATTTGTTTGAAGATTTAACACTAAAGATTCTAAGAGATTTTTATCAGTAATTGAAAGAGAGAAATTTGGGGAACAATTAAAATAGATTGGACCATTATATAAAGTTGATTGAACCATTCCTACCAAGGAATCTTTGAATTGATTATGTCTACAGTCACGAAGACATAGAAGTATTTGAGCATTTAATCCTTCACGAATTAAGGGTTTGACTGCCACTTGGACCATTCCAACATGCAGAAATCTATATTTTAATTTGTGTTGTTCAATTGCTTTTTCACTGAATAATTGAAATTCTTTTTGATTTTCAGATAAAGAAATTGTTTGTTCAACAGTTTTTATTGAATAATCACTTGAGAAATCAAAAGTTCATTTTTTATAAATCTGTTGAATTGGTATTTTAGAAAATTTTCAATTGTCTAATTTCTTTTCTATGTTTGTTAAATTTCTTTCTTCACTATTTACTATATGATCACTATTACTAGATAAACATGATCTCGAAGATATGGATCTAAATAAAGAACTCATTATAAGAAAGATATATAGTCAGAATATTATGAATTATTGCGATAATAAATTCTCGAGAATTACGAAGTGACTCCTCTTTGTGTATTACCGTTGATGGTTTCCCTATCGCCTCACACGGGACTTACTGCGGTACTTCAGCAACCAACGTTCAGGAACACGCCGAGTCTACACTGTATAATTCTTTTGAGAATATATTATAACAGCAATACATACTATTCATCAATATTTCTATCTTCTAATCAGCTGCCTTACCTACTTCCTTGACTCTGATACCATTTCTATCCCAGGCATGGATTCTATAATAATTGCGGAAAACATAATATATTTGAGTAGTTCTGATATGTATCTCTACGCCCTTTATATTAGTAAAAAATCTTACAAGAGAAGTTATTTTAGGTTCTCCTTTTATAACTCTAATCAAACCTTTTACCGTAAATCATAAAGGAATTGAAACAATAATTAATACTCAAACCATTAATTTCCAATTTATTAATCCACCACATCTTAAAAACATTAATATAATAAAAGAATACTCCATATTCAAAGAACATCATATTCATTTAATAACCCAAAAACAAAAACAAATCTATTTTCTAAAAAATGAAATACAATATAAAAAGATTGATGAACAACTTAATGATTGGAAATTACAACAACAAATTAAGAATTTTGAAGAAAAACTCAAAACCGAAGTATGTTCAGACTTTCCAAATGCCTTTTGGCATAGGAAAAAACATATTGTTGAATTACCTTATATCAAAGATTTTAATGAAACAAATATTAAAACTAAAGCAAGACCAATTCAAATGAATCATGAATTGCTGGAATATTGCAAAAAGAAAATACAAGAATTACTCAAAAAGAAATTAATTCGTAAATCTCAATCTCCTTGGAGTTGTGCTGCTTTCTATGTTCAGAAAAATGCTGAATTAGAAAGAGGAACACCAAGATTGGTAATAAACTACAAACCTCTCAATGATGTTCTACAATGGATAAGATATCCGATACCAAACAAACATGATCTTTTACAAAGATTAAACAATGCAAAAGTATTTTCAAAATTTGATATGAAATCAGGATTTTGGCAAATACAAATTTCAGAACAAGATAAGTACAAAACTGCATTCACAGTTCCCTTTGGACACTATGAATGGAATGTCATGCCTTTCGGCCTAAAAAATGCTCATTCAGAATTTCAAAACATAATGAATGAAATATTCAATCATTACACACAATTTTCAATTGTATACATTGATGATGTCTTAATATTCTCAAACTCAATTGATCAACATTGGAAACATCTCAATATATTCTTTTCAGTCATCAAGCACAATGGTTTAGTAATATCCTCTTCAAAGATTCAATTATTTCAAACAAAAATAAGATTTCTTGGTCACAATATTCAACTTGGAACTTTCATACCAATCAATCGTTCTATTGAATTTGCTAGCAAATTTCCGGATGAAATAAAAGATAAAACTCAATTACAAAGATTTTTAGGAAGTCTTAATTATGTTTCAAATCATTGCAAAAATCTTAGCCAAAAATGTCAACCATTAAGAGAAAGACTTAAAAAGAATCCTCCTCATTGGACTAATGAACACACTCAAATCATACAGCAAATTAAATTATTAGTCAAAACTCTTCCTTGTTTACATTTTGCTGATATAAATCTTCCAAAAATTGTAGAAACCGATGCTTCTGAATTAGGATATGGAGGAATTCTAAAACAAAAAAGAGAAAATTTAGAAGAATTAATTAGGTTTACTTCAGGAACATGGAACCAGGCACAAAAGAATTATTCTACCATCAAAAAAGAAATTTTATCTATAGTATTATGCATTTCAAAATTTCAAAGTGATTTAATAAATCAAACATTTCTTATTAAAGTAGATTGCAAAGCTGCAAAAAACGTTTTACAAAATGATGTTCAAAATATTGCCTCAAAACAAATATTTGCTAGATGGCAAGCCATATTGTCTGTTTTTGATTTTCAAATAGAATACATCAAATGAGAAAATAACTCCATCCCTGATTTCTTAACTCGTGAATTTTTACAGGGTCGATAACCATGTCAAAAAAGGTTCAAACTTCCAAAACTAAGAATTCCCAATCCTCTTCTCAACAAAAATCTTGGTATGACAAAGTTCAAGAAGAACTCCAACACCCTATTCCTTTACCACCATTAGCATTAACTGCTGGATCTTGCTCCATGCAACCTACCAAGTCATATGCAAATGCAATGTCTGTTTCTGGATCTCAAAAGGGTTCTGTTGTCCCTTAACAACATCAGGCTCTTAGGGTCTCTGATCCTATGCCTCTTTCAAAATCTTAATATATTTTAAAACCTAAAAAAATGTCTTTATTTCCCATTGAAAAGGGTTTTTCAAATTCAAATCCAAATATTGTTGCTCAAAATAACTTTCATCAAAACTGGGAATTTCCAACTATAGATTTCCGCAAAAAACAAGAATACTATGAATATATTTTAATTAATACTCAATCTATTTTTCTCACACATTATTATGATCAAGATTGTATTGTCCATTCTACCTGTAGAATTGGTCATGTTATTTCACCCAAAGAGTGGGGACAAAACCTTAGCCTACCAAAACAATTTGTTACCAAATTTGTTCCTACTACATATTCTGTTGAACAACCCCAACCTCCTCAATTTTTCAATTATTGGGATTATAGACATGCTTGGTACAATTGTTTCTATTTTCAAAATGACAGTCGTCAACACTCCTGGTGTTTTCTATTCAAATCTTATTTCAATTTCATTGTACCTTCCTGGTTTCTTGACTGGTGGGTATACTTTGGTCCAATCCAGGAACTTTTACCTCCAACTGTTTCACAAGGATTTCAACTATTTCAATCAAAATATTTGATCCCAAAAGACTTGTCCCACTTCTCACATATTTATCTTTTCTTTTCGTATTTCAAATTAGCATGGATCACTTCTTGGTCTTATGCCCTTGTTCCCTCTCAAACCCAATCCTTCTTTTATCTTGGAAGACAATTTAAAGTTAAGTGGTGGGATGAATTCAAGCCATACCAAGCTGTTCCCAAAGCAATTAATCTTTGGTTAATAGATAATCCATCTTTAACCTTGTCGTCACCAGCTACATCAACTACTTCAAACAAATTCATCCAAGTCAAATCAAGTACTCAAAGCAATTTGTTGGCATCCACATCAAAGGAAGATTATAAGAATAAACTCAAGCAAGCATTATTGGATTTAGAAGAGGATAACAGTGATAATGATACTCAAGACTCAGTCAATTTGGGAAATGATAATGAAGACGATTGTTACGGGATATTCCCCGCCATTCAAAGAAAAGAACAATGATTCAGTGGAACAACAGTAAAAGCAAACAGTAACAGCAGTACAAGACAAAGTAAACAGTAGAATCAAGTACGAAACAGAAGACAAAGCAACCGAAAGCAAAAGAATCATTCAAAAGCAGTCAAGATTCAGAGATTCGTCCAAATTACTCAATCAAAAGCAGTCAAAAGCAAGAAGTAAAAGACACCGAAAGCAAGTTACCAAGAGTTAAAGCAAAGTTCAAACATCAACCACTCAAGTGCAAAGATTCTTCAGCAAGTCTATAAGTTCAGAAGTTCAAGCCATTTAGAAGGGAGCTCAATTAGAAACCTTAAGCCTTAGTCTTAGTCCTCACCTTTGTAATCTTTTTCTTTTTGTTGAAGTTCAACATTCTTCCTCTTTTGTAACCTTCTTCTCTTCCTTCTTTCTTTTCTTTTTTCAAGTATGATGCTGTAAGCAGGAGATTACTGCATCCAATCTTGAATAGTTAATCTTTTTCTTTTTGTTGAAGTTCAACATTCTTCCTCTTTTGTAACCTTCTTCTCTTCCTTCTTTCTTTTCTTTTTTCAAGTATGATGCTGTAAGCAGGAGATTACTGCATCCAATCTAGGTTACAAAAGAGGAAGAATGTTGAACTTCAACAAAAAGAAAAAGATTACAAAGGTGAGGACTAAGACTAAGGCTTAAGGTTTCCAATTGAGCTCCCTTCTAAATGGCTTGAACTTCTGAACTTATAGACTTGCTGAAGAATCTTTGCACTTGAGTGGTTGATGTTTGAACTTTGCTTTAACTTTTGGTAACTTGCTTTCGGTGTCTTTTACTTCTTGCTTTTGACTGCTTTTGATTGAGTAATTTGGACGAATCTCTGAATCTTGACTGCTTTTGAATGTTTCTTTTGCTTTCGGTTGCTTTATCTTCTGTTTCGTACTTGCTTCTACTGTTTGCTTTGTCTTGTACTGCTGTTACTGTTTGCTTTTACTGTTGTTCCACTGAATCATTGTTCTTTTCTTTGAATGGCGGGGAATATCCCGTAACAATCGTCTTCATTATCATTTCCCAAATTGACTGAGTCTTGAGTATCATTATCACTGTCATCCTCTTCTAAATCCAATAATGCTTGCTTGAGTTTATTCTTATAATCTTCTTTTGATGTGGATGCCAACAAATTGCTTTGAGTACTTGATTTGACTTGGATGAATTTGTTTGAAGTAGTTGATGTAGCTGGTGACGACAAGGTTAAAGATGAATTATCTATTAACCAAAGATTAATTGCTTTGGGAACAGCTTTGTATGGCTTGAATTCATCCCACCACTTAACTTTAAATTGTCTTCCAAGATAAAAGAAGGATTGGGTTTGAGAGGGAACAAGGGCATAAGACCAAGAAGTGATCCATGCTAATTTGAAATACGAAAAGAAAAGATAAATATGTGAGAAGTGGGACAAGTCTTTTGGGATCAAATATTTTTATTGAAATAGTTGAAATCCTTGTGAAACAGTTGGAGGTAAAAGTTCCTGGATTGGACCAAAGTATACCCACCAGTCAAGAAACCAGGAAGGTACAATGAAATTGAAATAAGATTTGAATAGAAAACACCAGGAGTGTTGACGACTGTCATTTTGGAAATAGAAACAATTGTACCAAACATGTCTATAATCCCAATAATTGAAAAATTGAGGAGGTTGGGGTTGTTCAACAGAATATGTAGTAGGAACAAATTTGGTAACAAATTGTTTTGGTAGGCTAAGGTTTTGTCCCCACTCTTTGGGTGAAATAACATGACCAATTCTACAGGTAGAATGGACAATACAATCTTGATCATAATAATGTGTGAGAAAAATAGATTGAGTATTAATTAAAATATATTCATAGTATTCTTGTTTTTTGCGGAAATCTGTAGTTGGAAATTCCCAGTTTTGATGAAAGTTATTTTGAGCAACAATATTTGGATTTGAATTTGAAAAACCCTTTTCAATGGGAAATAAAGACATTTTTTTAGGTTTTAAAATGTATTGAGATTTTGAAAGAGGCATAGGATCAGAGACCCTAAGAGCCTGATGTTGTTAAGGGACAACAGAACCCTTTTGAGATCCAGAAACAGACATTGCATTTGCATATGACTTGGTAGGTTGCATGGAGCAAGATCCAGCAGTTAATGCTAATGGTGGTAAAGGAATAGGGTGTTGGAGTTCTTCTTGAACTTTGTCATACCAAGATTTTTGTTGAGAAGAGGATTGGGAATTCTTAGTTTTGGAAGTTTGAACCTTTTTTGACATGGTTATCGACCCTGTAAAAATTCACGAGTTAAGAAATCAGGGATGGAGTTATTTTCTCCTTTGATGTATTCTATTTGAAAATCAAAAACAGACAATATGGCTTGCCATCTAGCAAATATTTGTTTTGAGGCAATATTTTGAACATCATTTTGTAAAACGTTTTTTGCAGCTTTGCAATCTACTTTAATAAGAAATGTTTGATTTATTAAATCACTTTGAAATTTTGAAATGCATAATACTATAGATAAAATTTCTTTTTTGATGGTAGAATAATTCTTTTGTGCCTGGTTCCATGTTCCTGAAGTAAACCTAATTAATTCTTCTAAATTTTCTCTTTTTTGTTTTAGAATTCCTCCATATCCTAATTCAGAAGCATCGGTTTCTACAATTTTTGGAAGATTTATATCAGCAAAATGTAAACAAGGAAGAGTTTTGACTAATAATTTAATTTGCTGTATGATTTGAGTGTGTTCATTAGTCCAAGGAGGAGGATTCTTTTTAAGTCTTTCTCTTAGTGGTTGACATTTTTGACTAAGATTTTTGCAATGATTTGAAACATAATTAAGACTTCCTAAAAATCTTTGTAATTGAGTTTTATCTTTTATTTCATCCGGAAATTTGCTAGCAAATTCAATAGAACGATTGATTGGTATGAAAGTTCCAAGTTGAATATTGTGACCAAGAAATCTTATTTTTGTTTGAAATAATTGAATCTTTGAAGAGGATATTACTAAACCATTGTGCTTGATGACTGAAAAGAATATATTGAGATGTTTCCAATGTTGATCAATTGAGTTTGAGAATATTAAGACATCATCAATGTATACAATTGAAAATTGTGTGTAATGATTGAATATTTCATTCATTATGTTTTGAAATTCTGAAGGAGCATTTTTTAGGCCGAAAGGCATGACATTCCATTCATAGTATCCAAAAGGAACTGTGAATGCAGTTTTGTACTTATCTTGTTCTGAAATTTGTATTTGCCAAAATCCTGATTTCATATCAAATTTTGAAAATACTTTTGCATTGTTTAATCTTTGTAAAAGATCATGTTTGTTTGGTATCGGATATCTTATCCATTGTAGAACATCATTGAGAGGTTTGTAGTTTATTACCAATCTTGGTGTTCCTCTTTCTAATTCAGCATTTTTCTGAACATAGAAAGCAGCACAACTCCAAGGAGATTGAGATTTACGAATTAATTTTTTTTTGAGTAATTCTTGTATTTCCTTTTTGCAATATTCCAGCAATTCATGATTCATTTGAATTGGTCTTGCTTTAGTTTTAATATTTGTTTCATTAAAATCTTTGATATAAGGTAATTCAACAATATGTTTTTTCCTATGCCAAAAGGCATTTGGAAAGTCTGAACATACTTCGGTTCTGAGTTTTTCTTCAAAATTCTTAATTTGTTGTTGTAATTTCCAATCATTAAGTTGTTCATCAATCTTTTTATATTGTATTTCATTTTTTAGAAAATAGATTTGTTTTTGTTTTTGGGTTATTAAATGAATATGATGTTCTTTGAATATGGAGTATTCTTTGATTATATTAATGTTTTTAAGATGTGGTGGATTAATAAATTGGAAATTAATGATTTGAGTATTAATTATTGTTTCAATTCCTTCATGATTTACGGTAAAAGGTTTGATTAAAGTTATAAAAGGAGAACCTAAAATAACTTCTCTTGTAAGATTTTTTACTAATATAAAGGGCGTAGAGATACATATCCCTTCATTACATACATGAGCTTTGGTTAATTTATAATTTATATTAAGTTGACTTCCACTTGCAGTATGTAAAATTTCTTTTGTTTTTTCAAAATACTTGGTTGGAATTAAACCTTCTTGAATACAATTTAAATCAGCACCTGAATCAATAAGAGCTATTGTATCCAGTCTAAATTCTTTATTTACTATTATGGATATGTTGACTAACCATTTTTGTTGAATTGTTTGTGTGATTAAATTGATATATTCTTGTTGTTTTTCTGTTTGTTCTTCTGTATTTTGATCGAATGGTTCTTCATTATCTGAAGTAATTTCATGTATGTGTGGTATATAATATTTTTGAGAAATTTGGTTTTTAAGTTGATTAAGTTCAAAATGAGTATTATTTTTAAGATGTGAAATATCTTGTTTAATTGAATTAATCTCAGTTTGTAAATCTTGAATAGTTTTCTCCTTTTCCCGGGGGGTTTTGAAATCAAATTTCTTAAAGATATCATTTACGTTATAAGAAACAGTCATGGACATGTTACGTTATAACCTTCGTAAGGAAAGTATTTTTGTAGTATGTGAAGTCTTGAAGTTTTCTACATTTGAGATTGTTTATAAGATCAGAAGATCTATCTTTGATTTTTGAAGGATCGCCTATAAAATGTTTTGCTATTGAAAAGATTAAAGTTGCAACAGCATCTTGAATTGGTTCATTGTTCTCATCTTGAATTGTGGTTCCATTGTTTGTTGTTTTATAAGCATTGAGAATTGTTTGCCTATCTGTTTGTGTGAGACAATGATCCCACCAACCTTTGAGCTGTCCAGTAAAACCAGCAACTAACATTTGAGCAACAGAATGATCAGATGAATAGTGAAGAAAGAAATTTAACAAACATAGAAAAGAAATTAGACAATTGGAAAATTCCTAAAATACCAATTCAACAGATTTATAAAAAAGGAACTTTTGATTTCTCAAGTGATTATTCAATAAAAACTGTTGAACAAACAATTTCTTTATCTGAAAATCAAAAAGAATTTCAATTATTCAGTGAAAAAGCAATTGAACAACACAAATTAAAATATAGATTTTTGCATGTTGGAATGGTCCAAGTGGCAGTCAAACCCTTAATTCGTGAAAGATTAAATGCTCAAATACTTCTATGTCTTCGTGACTGTAGACATAATCAATTCAAAGATTCCTTGTTAGGAATGGTTCAATCAACTTTATATAATGGTCCAATCTATTTTGATTGTTCCCCAAATTTCTCTCTTTCAATTACTGATAAAAATCTTTTAGAATCTTTAGTGTTAAATCTTCAAACAAATGGTATTGACATGTTACCAGGGTCAGAGCCCTTAACATTAATATATCGTGTTCATTACAAAGTCATGACAACGATGATAAGTCCTTTGGTATATCATACTAGTCCAAGAGATAAAACAATCTACATTCAAACAGATTTAACCAAGTCAAAGATTTTAACTCCCGAATATATAACAAATTGGAATGAAGTTGATATTCCAGTTCAATGGTGTTTACAAAATAAACCTACACAAAGACAACTCCCTCAAACAAAACTCAAATATCCAGATCAAATAAAAGAACAAGCTGATGGAAAAGTCATTATTGACTTCTCTTCATCAAGATTCCAAATCAATGATTTAGATTTAGGAAGATTCAATTTTGAACCTTCTAGGTCTTCTTGCTCCTCAATTCCTGTAAAATCTAAAGTCAATTTATCAGGATTAAGAAACTTAAATATACCTCAATCAATTTATACAGTTAAAACTCTTCAAAGAATTGAACAAGAAGAAAATGAATCAAACACATCTCAATCACCTCAGTTATCACCAACACATTCACAAATGCATACACATTCACAAATTGATATGATCGAAAAAGAGTTTGAAATTGACAAACCATATATTCGCAAAGATTTCAATTCAGAAGAAAACAAACCACTTAGAGATTGGTATTTCTCAAACTTTGATAAACAAAAGGCTGAACTCTTACAAATATATTATCAATTTTTAACAAAACATAAATGCCAAATGTATTTCTTCAAATGGTTCGAAATATATGCTAAAGATAATGCAATAGATTTTCCTTTTTCCAAATCTATAAATGAAACATCAAAATCCTCTGTCACATGGCAAACAGTCCAAAATAAAAATATTGAATCAATACATCCTCCATTAGAAGCAATCAAAATAACTCATCAAGATACTTCGTTAATTGCATCTCCTTTCAAAAGAAAAAATGATTCAAATACTCCTAATGCTAGAGATATTGATAAAATATTTGAACAAAATAATTACACAAACCAAAACTTAAACACAATAGGAATACAACTCAACCGAGTAGAAAATTAATTCAAAAAGAAAAAATTTTTCCTCAAGCTGAACCACAAAAACAAAATGATAAACCAATATTTATACCACATGAAATTCCAAAACAATTGTCTACACAGTTATCATCTAGGAATTTAATGAAATTCCAAAACAATTTTGTTGCTATTATCTGTAAACCAATTTTTACTTTACTTGATTATTTGAAGATTTTCTTTTCATTTAGACACAAGCTTGTTGATTTGTTCAGGGGCCATATCTAGATAAGAAAATAACTCACCTTCAAAGAGTTCTGGGAGCTGACAATGTATTAAATGTCAAGTTTGTAGAAGAGGTAACAGACAGTAACACTTCAGCTCTCAGTTTTAATAGTTCTAATGCTGGGTATCTTAAGATTGCGAAAGAAGGAATTCTTGTTGGTTTGCGCCGTTATCATTTTTTTGGTGAGTTATTTTGTTTATGTCCCTCTTTTGAATGTCCAGTTCCTTCTTATTCCTTTGTATTCCATTCATCATCGTGATTGCAGATTAAGGTAACGAAGCATCAATCCAAGACAGGTTGCACATAGTTCACATTTTATTTTCAGTTTGTATGTATTTAAGCATGTGTGGTCATATGCCTAGTTCACTTTTATTTTATTTTACATCTTTAATTTTATATTGAAACAACATTTCAAAAAAAATTTGATATGTTCCCTTCTATTCTTCTTTTTTATTTTCTTACCTTATTTCCTATTCAATGGGAATTCTACAAATTCTCTAGTTTAACGGTTTAGAGATTTGTTTTGCTTGCATCCCCAAAACTTCTGTAGTGTTGAAAGGATAGAATCTGTAGGAAGCATGTGTCTAATATTATTAAATGGTCTTCAGATCAAGATAAATATTTGTAATTTTGTATCATATACTGGTATTCATAGTAACTTGACCTTAATACTTGCATTGGCTAACTGACTCAATGTGTTTTTCTTTAATACATTTTCTATTTTCCCTTAAGAGTATTGGTGTCCTTACGATCCATAGCACGTACCTATAATTTGAAATGCTTCTTCAAGACTATGTCCAGAAGTAGATTATATGGAATTGGATTGCAAATAACCACTATTGGAAAGGAAAATATTTATCACAACAGACAGCTGAAGATCTCTGCGATGTGAGTTTATTGGTACGAAACTACCCCTCCAACAATAAGTTCATGGCCATCAAAAAACCATGCTGAAAGGGCTTCCTTGGTATTGAAAGAGGAGGGAGTTAACAATCTACAATTGTGCTTCATCTTTCTTTGTAAACATACATCATCACACAAATTTGAATTACTTATTTGCTAGATCATCATCATCACCAATGCCTTGTTCCAATTTCCAACTGGTTGTGGTTGGGAACACGAGTCTTGTTCCACAAGTCCAGTCTATCGGAGTCATATCTTTTGTTAAACCATGGGTTTTTAAATATTTTATTATTCGGTTTAAATGTGTGTTGCAGGTAATTTTCGACGTAATATAATATATTCTTGCATCGTATTCAGTTATCAACTTTAGCTTTAAAGAATTCTAACACAATTGTTTGTCTATCCCAATGCTGATATGTATAGTTTTCAAAGATGGAGGCAAAGAGGAGAAGAAGAAAAATCCAGCTTCATCACCCGTCAAGTGTTATTTTGTTTGCATGGAGTCTCATGCCTCTTCCGACGAAAAAAATCAGTGTATTTTATTCAAGAAAACGATTCGTGAAGCAAGGTGTCTTTTTATGCATGTGCACAAAGTTTCCAGCATGGCTAAATATATGGCTAGGTTGGTAACAGAGAGACCTTCCTTGTTTGCAGCAATATATGTTCATCTTTTTAGTTTGAAGATACCATTCCAAATTGGAAAATGCAGGTTTTCTCTCATTTTATCTAAGACTGTCAAGCTAGAAGTAGATCTTGCAACCGTTTTTATTGAAATGATTGAAGATACACCTTGCAGGGTATGAGTTGTTGCTTTTTTTCCTTCTCTCTTGTCTCCCCCTTTTCAACTTAATTTTCTCTTGTCCAGTATGTCAAGTCAACATAGATTTTATTAAATTGCAGGATGAAGATGGTGACATTGTCAAAAATGAAGATGGAAACCCTCTGATACATACAGATGGGACCGGTTTTATATCCGAAGACTTGGCTTTGGAGTGCCCGAGGAATATATCTAAAGTAAGTACTTCAATCAGGAAGACCTCAAGATTTGTGATTCTGATGTTGTTTCAGAGTTCTTAGTAAGTAAATTTTCTACTTATGACCACTTGTACTGGGAAAGTTCCAGTGAGTCCTTGATAGAAGTTTGGTGACCTAAAATTTCTTCTCTATTTGGTATTGTGCAAATTACTATTTGCCATCTGTTTTGTTACTTTCTACTATTAAATCAAAAGTGGTGCTTACATGATTCAGTTGATTAATTACCTGGATTGTCTTACGAGTTAAAAAGGGTCCTTATTAATTATTTTGACTCGTTCACAGTAATGTAAGACCAGATTTTCTTTACTAAAGTAACTTGGTGTTTAAGATGAAGTACATGTTAAACACATGCTTTGGTGGCAGATTCTTTAGTGGGGGATGCTAAAGCTTTCAAAGTGTTCAAGGATCAATTTTCAGGCCCTGATGAAGTTGAAGGAGATTTGACAAGTGTGATTCGTCCGGGGAGAGGGGATAGAATATTTGGAGGTTGGCTAATGTCATGAATCATGTTATACATTTGGTCAGCGGGCCAGCGGATGCCCGCTGGATGTGTTGGGAGTTGGGACAATTTGACCCTGCTTGACTGGATCCCACTGCAAGGCCGTAAGGAATGAAAGACCATTCTGGTTGTTAATTAGGATGTGTCGAGAAAAAGCACTTTGTGACTCGTGAGGTGTGAAGTAATATGCTTCAAAGTACTTCATATTAGTCTATGGATTGGAGTTATTTGTTCCAACTGCCATGAGTACCGGACTAGTAATTCATATACATATATATATACACATCTATGTATGATGTTATTTATTGCATGAGTATCTGTTCGTAGTGAAATCTCACCACCAAACAGAGTAGTTCACCAACCTTGGTGCCCCTCCATAGACTCAATCATGGCAAAATTATGAGTATACAGTGCCAGCAGGAACACATAAATCAGACACCCCATCTCACACGTAAAGGGAGGGGAATTACCTCCTTTGTGCCAGCCAATCAATGGCTGCCATGTGTTCTCCCCTCACGATAAAAAGGGAGTGAACAATCCTAGTTATAGCAGCAAATTTGGCTGCTACTTGTTCCTTGCTGTAAAAAGAGGAGGGAACTCCTTGTTGGATATTTAGATTGGGTGGCTACAAGCCTACAATCCCTTGATCGTACGGCTATAATTGATGGATAAAATCCTCAAGTGAATCTCCTCATGCATATTCACACTCATGCACATCACATCACCGCATTGTATGATCATGATTTCAAATGTATTATATGCTATCTATCTTATTTTTAATCTTGATGCATTCTTGTGCATGTGATCATGATTGATATTATGAGATATGGAGCGTCGGATGTCCTCTAAGCTAGATTGAGTATCTTGGCAAAAGGTGACTGTTGGATCTTAGTCAAAGGCTCAACAACTAGTTTGACCTAGCCATTAAGACTCCAAAGAGCCTTTAAAGTCGTTACTTGATCCAAGGGAGACATGGTAAATGTGGTTGAATCTAGAGAATTGATCCAGATTCTAATGACATGAAATATGGGGTGATTTATGGGAGAATTAATGGAGAGTTTAACGACTCTTTTGTTTGGTGGGTTGTAAAGCCCCTTTGTGAAGGGGGAGAAACATCATCAAAGAGAAACATTCCATTCCCATGCAACAGAGAATATTGTCTCTAAAGAGGAACTATCATTCTAGTGAAGCTTGGGGTTTGATCAAGTGTAAACCACAAACCCATTGTTGCTAGAAATCCCATATGAGGAGAAAACCCGTCTCTGCTTAGATCATATCCCGAAAGGCTGTTGCTTTACCTCTACATCTCACTTTATCGATTAATCCAACGGGGTTGATATTTCCGTTGCGATCACACATCCCTTCACTCCCCTCATAGTGGCAGCCAACCTGTGGCTGTCACGTGCCCCCTCTAGGCGTAAAAAATGGTGAACAGACAATTGGTAGCATCCTATCACTCAACACTAGCTGCCACATGTTTCCCCTTGCAATAAAAAGAATGGGAACCCTCCTTTGAGCGGTTGGCTGCCACGTGTCTTCCCAGGTGGTTAAAATGGGAAAATCCTTATGTAGCAACCGATTAAAGGATGCGACGTGTCTTCTGCTCTTTGAAGAATTACAAAGGGACCCTGCTAAAAAAGGAAATTGTCAACAGTTTTCTCGACTTCAGTACATGAAACTCATGTTTGGGCCATTTGCAGCAACCATTTTCTACTGTTAAGGCGATCCACTGTGTTGATCTAATCCAAAGAACCAGTACACGTAAAGATAGCCAATTTCGACGGAATAGGAGTTCTCCACATTAGATTATCTGCATAATGGTCCATGTCCTGGTTTACCAACTTTTCAAAAAGAATTTTAGTGAGAATGCTAGTCATTTGTTTTGGTCTACCCACTTTTACAAACGTGATGACTATTTTTCTCACACTATGGGATATCAATAAAGTTGCAGATTTGTTGGATATTAAGATTGGGTGGCTACAATCCCTCGATCGTACAACTATGATTGACGGATAAAATCCTCAAGTGAATCTCCTCATGCATATTCACACTCATGCACATCACATCACTGCATATGTATGATCATGGTTAGAGAGGAACCGCAGAGTGTTTGAGGATATTTCGGCATCAACTGCTCGAATTTGTGCTGGAGTCCGTTGGGTGGTTTGCGAGTGGGTTGGCATCCTCAGCTCTAGAGAGGAAACTCAGGACATTTTGTATTAGACCCATAGAGCACTCAAGGGGGGTTTCAGGTAGTGCTGCTAGGACGGGGCTACGTTTACTTGCTTGTGCACCTGTAGGGCTTTCCATTTTGTCTTTGTATCTTTCTTTCCTCTTAATAAGATAAGATCATGATTGATATTGTGAGATATGGAGCGTCGGATCACCGCTAAGCCAGATTGGGTATCTTGGCCAAGGGTGACCGTTGGATCTTAGTTAAAGGCTTAACAACTAGTCTGACCAAGCCATTAAGACTCCAAAGAGTCGTTGAAGCCGACACTTGAACTAAGGATGACATGATAAATGTGGTTGAATTTGGACCATTGATCCAGATTCTAATGGCATGAAATATGAGAATATTAATGGAGAGTCCAACGACTCTTTTTTGTTGATGGATTATAAAACCCTTTTCTGAAGGAGGAGAAATATCATCAGGAAAACATTCCATTTTCATGAAAGAGAGAATAGTCTTTAAAGTGAAATTGTCATTCTAGTGAAGCTTGAAGTTTGATCAAGTGTAAACCACACACCCATTCTTGTTAAAAATCCCATATGAGGAGAAAACCTGTCTCTGCTTAGATCATATCTTGAAAGACTATTGCTTTACTTCTACATCTCAATTTATCGATTAAATCCAATGAGGTCTATCTTTCCACTGCGATCACGCACCCATATAGAAGATTACCTCTCTTTTCATTACAACGCTTGTAGAATAAGTCTCTTTTATATGTTGAGTTAAGTCTTATACACTGTATTTTAGGTATACTATTAGTATCTCTTATGTACTAATAGTATACCATTAGTGGAGTATAAATAATACAGAGTCGCCGAAAGACAATTACTCTCTACAATTTTCCCTTAATCCTCTTCTTCTCTCTCTTCTTCTTCTTCTTCTTCCCTCAAACCTAATCACTTAAACCATAGATTCACGCTCGAACACTCATCTAATCCAATCCAACTTGGTATCAGAGTTAGGGGAAGAACCCAGGGAGTGCAACACAGGAAAATAGACTCACAAAAAGGCTGACGTAAGCATGGCGTTATGCTGATGTCACCCGTACGAGCATGGTGATGTCAGCAACTGTGCTGGGAATTGATGCCTGTTAGTTTGGATTTTTTTAGACCTAGAGATGTGCTTTTTGTGAGTTTTTCATTACATTCTGAAAAAAATTCAGTTTTGAATAATCTGTTGGCGCAGTCGATTGGGAGTTTTTTAGCAAAATCAATCTGGTATTGTCTAATCCGTTTGAAAAATATTGGTTGTTTAGAACAAGTTTCATGACGATCTGAGGAGTATTGATCGCTCGACAATGATTTCTCTCTACACTATTACCGTTTTTTGCTGTTTCTGCTGAAATGTTTTGCCAACATTTTAATCATGGCTGGAAACACATGTTCCATAGATCCGGGTGCCCAAAATAGTGTTAGGTTGCTGGTGTATATGTTTCAGATTATTTTGCCATATATTGTTGAGGAGTACATGGGTTGTGGAACCTTAACTTGGTATTTTTTTGGTGTGTTCGTATTTGGTAATGCTTTGTTAGGCTTGATTTGTGTAAATCACCCGTGTGACACTTGATGGATGACTCAAAGTTTAGTCAGTCCTCTAGCACCCTTGTGCAGGGAAGAGAAAATTGTTGTCCAAGAATGACCCTAGAGGGGGGGGGGGTGATTAGGGTCTATGAAAAATTTTAAAATTTATTCTATCTCCTTAAGCGGAATTTCAACTTAAGCAAGTCAAAGAGAAATAGAAACTATGCAATTCTACACAAGCATTCAAACAAGAATATAAAGAGAAGAGTTAGAGAGAATGTAAACACTTGACACACGATATTTGTTCACGAGGTTCGGCAATTCCCGCCTACGTCCCCGTCTCAAGCTAGTCACTAGAGGATTCCCACGATTTTATTCCCAAATCGCATAGACTACTTGCGGGCGAGTCCTAATCTTGCCAAGGAACAATCATCTTTAGACTTAGTCCCCTTTCTGGGTAGAGGCCAAATCTTTACAATCTTCTTCACGGGCGAGATCAAGCCTTTACAAAGCTCTCTGGCTTCGCGGACAAGAGTCCCTCGGACCTCTTCATTTGAACACACTTAGACAAGTGGTTTTATAGACTTTAGAGGCTCCGTACATGAGCTGATTAGTCCCTCTTAGCTCTCTTGAAGATCTCCCAAAGATTGGAGTTGAATAGCTCAATATGGAGATTTGGGGATTTCAAGGGTGTGATACGATGAATTTGGAAATTAAGCTTAGAGTGAATGATTCTAAAAATTGGAAGTATTGGAGTTCTTGTTTTGTACTTAAATCATCTCATTTTATAGCTCAAGAGAAAATATAGCTGTTGGAGGCTTGATTGGAAACAAACTAGCCGTTAAAAACTAACCGTTGCTGGGTGAAAAATTCTCTGTCTCGCACCTTTCGGTCGTCGAATGGATCATTTCGGTCATCCGAATGGTGACGAATTCCATTCCCATTTCTTGGGTCGTCCAGATGCTCCATTGGCTCGACTGAATCAAATAACAGTAACTAATTGAGATTTGATCTTTTCATTCAGTCGTCCGAATGACCATTTTCACCAGAAAAACAGTTTTTCAAATCTCTTCTTTCTGGGATGATTCCATGGGCCTTCTTCCTTATTCTAATCATGATGATTATCATATTTTAGGTCCTTAGAAAGATTTTTAATATAGTTTAAAGGCACCTAAGGTCAATCTAAGTAATTGAGCATTTCCACTACCAACCTTTGAGGACTTCTTACAAAAGTCACTCGACTCTAAATAAACATTAAACCTTTTTGAATCCTGATCTTCATGATCCAATCATCAATCTTATTTGATGATCCGACTAGGACTTTGGGCATGATCTGCTTGATTTGAGCTTTAAGCTTTAGCTTGATCTTGACCATCTTCAATATATTCAAACTTGATCCAATGGCTTGCTTGACTTCATGATAAATCTTTTCACTTGAATGGAGTTACTTTCATGCTTTTTCACTTGAATGACTTTGCTAATGCTCTTATACACTGTTTATCACATAAACTCAATAGAGACATTAGTAACTCAAATTTCATTTCATTGTTGAGTTATCATCAAAATTAATATGGAGACCTAAGGTTAGAAACATATAAGCTAACAAAAATGTTGGGGTCAATGCAAGTGATGCCCCAAATCTCCAGACTACTACATTAAAGTTAGATGAGACATATTTTCTTGCCTGGTCTCAATCTGCGACGTTATTTGTTAATGGTAAGGAGAAGATGGGGTATTTGAATGGTGTCATCCCTACTCTCAAGTCCTCAGATCCGGCCCATGCTAAGTGAGAGGTCGAGAATGCCATGACAATGTCATGACTTCTCCACGCTATGCAGCCAGATATCCGTAGCGCAATTTGTTTCTTCCTTCCGCGCGAGACATATGAGATGCAGTGACACAAACTAATTATGGGCTTGGAGGTACTGCACGGGTTTATGAGTTGCGCCAAAGTATCTGGCAACTTAAGTAGGGGGATATGTCTATTCCCACATTATTCCACTCTTCGTCATCTCTGGGACGAGCTGATCACTATCAAACCTTCCAGGCTAAGTTCCCCGAGGACGTGGCTGCGTATAAAAAATTGGTTGAACGAAACCCGTGTGTTTGAGGTACTTGTTGGACTGAATAAAGATTATGAACTAGTATAGGTTCAGATTCTTGGCAAAGATTCAGTCTCATCTCCCATTGAGGTTTATGAATACTTACATCGTGAGGAGCGTCGCGGAGTGCTATGCTCTAACCTCCCATACTTGATAGATCTGCATTAGCCTCCTCATACCAGCGGAGAGGCATGAGTGGTGGTCGTGGCAGAGGAGGTGGTCGTTTTGGATCCTCTTGTTCTTCTATTAATGAACGAGATAAACTTAAGTGTGATCACTTTGGGAGTACTCGTTATACGAGAGACACTTGTTGGGACTTGCATGATCGTCCTCTCCCACAAGGCTCTTCTGGCAGTGGACGAGGATACATGGACAAACAATCTGAAAGGGGCTTGAGTGCACACTTTGTTACCTCCACAACTCCAGTATCTACTGTTGCACCTCCTTCAGATAATCCTGGTCTTCTGAGAGATGGGATTGGTGCCTTCTGCCCTTTTATGTCCCAGTTGGAGACTCCTAGTACCGCTAGTGCCGTTTTAGTCCCTTACTTAGATGCTTCAACTTCGGCTCTTGGTGCATATGTTTTTGATCCTAGTCGCTCCTGGATTATTGATTCAGGAGCATCTAATCATATGACTGGAAGTCCTTTTTTCTTCTTATTTTATCGATTATAGTAGGGACAAAATTAAAATTGCTAATGATACATTATCATCAATTACGGGTAAGGGAGTGTTTCTGTTACATCCTCTATGTCTCACCCTCTGTTCTTTATGTTCTTAAGTTCACTTTGAATCTTCTGTTTGTTAGCCATATTACAAAGTCATTGAACTGTAGTGTCACTTTCTTTCATTTTCACTGTGTGTTTCGGGGCTTGATAACGAAGAAGACGATTTGTACGGGTCATGAGGAGTGGGGATTGTATTTGCTCGACCCTATGCCTTGCATCGCTTCATCAGTCTAGCAGTCATGGTGTTCTAACTATTAATAGCAAGGATTTATTGTTCCGGTAGCAACCACCTCTCCTTTTCTCTTCTTAGGGGTTTATTTATCCAGTTATCTATTTTTAATTTACTTTCCTTTTTTCAATGTGAAACTTGTGAAATTGCGAAGCACTGTCAACCTTCTTATTTCTATAATGGTAATAAATGCAATTCACATTTTTTCTCATGCACGCTGATGTGTGGGGACCATCCATTCTTACTCCCCATGTAGTTCTAAGTACTTTGTTACATTTGTAGATGATTCTTCTCGTACTACATGAGTTGATATGTTGAAATCTAAAGGTGAAGTTGACACTATTTTTCCTTTTCACAAATTGATTGATACTTAGTTTAGTCCATCGTTTAAAGTGTTTCGTTTTGACAATTAGGGAGGGAGGAGTATATGTCTGCTAATTTTGCTACTTTTTTTTATTCTCATGGTATCATTCATTAGACTTCTTGTGCTGGTACTGGTACTCCTCAGGAAAATGGTGTGGCTGAGCAAAAAATTTGTCATATTTTGGAAGTCACTCATTCTCCCATGCTTGCTATGAATGTGTTTATACTTTTTTGGTCTGATGATGTGTTGACTGCTGCATTCTTAATTAATCAAATGCCTTCCAGAATTTTGCAGTTTTAATCTCTTGTTTTCTAGTTCTCTCTTTCTACTCCTTTGTTTTCGGTGGCCCCGTAGATATTTGGTTTCATTTGCTTTGTGTATATGGCTTGTTTTGATCGCACGAAGCTGATTCCTAAGGCTCTTCGATGTATCTTTTTCTTGATATGATTCTCAGTAGAAGTTGTATAAATGCTATCAAACTCCCTTCCCGTCAGTTCTTTGTTTCTATGGATGTTACTTTTTTTCAGACTACTACAAATTTTTCTGCCCAAAAGCCATCTTTTCAGGGGAAGAGTATCAGTGAAGAGATATCTTCCCTTCAGATTCCTATTTTCTCCTTTGACAACGATCACTAGATAACGGAGAGTGATGGTAAATGGAGGGAGTGTGAACCCTTGGTTAAAGAATCGAAAGTGTATAAGCGAAGACATAAAGATTCTCATGAGCCCCACCAAGGGACCTCTTCTGATCCAGGTAACATTGTCGTTTCTAATCCAGACATTGTTGCTTCTGAAGTTACCATTGCTTTTAGGAAGGGTACTAGATCGTGTACTCTACATCTCATCTTGAATTTTGTTTCCTATTATGCTTTGTCTTCTTCGTATCGCTTTTTGCCTTGGCTTTGTCTTCTGTGTCTATCCCTCACAGTTTAGCAAATGCACTGTCCCAATCAAACGGGAAAAAACAATGAAAGAAGAGATGTGTGCTCTTGAAAAAATAGTACATGGGATATAGTTAACTTACCAAGAGGAAAGAGGCAGGTTGGATGTAGGTGGGTGTTTACAGTAAAACACTGCTCGGATGGCTCGGTTGAGAGATACAAAGCTCGCCTTATTGCAAAGGGATATACTCAAACTTACAACATAGATTATCATGAAACATTTGCTCCATTTGCAAAAATGAACTCAGTAAGAGTCTTCCTGTTACTTGCAGTCAATTAGGAATGACCATTGTTCCAACTCAATGTGAACGAATTTCTGCATGGTGACTTGGAGGAAGAGGTGTATACGTTATTTCCTCCTAATTTCAAATGCCCCTCAGACGAAGGGAAGGTGTGCAAGCTGAAGAAGGCGCGGACAAAAGCTTCACCACTATATGCCAGCATATTGTATGGACTGAAGCAGTCCCCCAGAGGTCTCATCATGAGGTGACTGTCTTGATTTTTTATGTGGATGATATTGTGGTAACAAGCGATGATATGGATGAGATAGAGTTACTGAAGGGCAAGTTAGCAATGGATTTCGAGATCATGGATCTTGCTCTTCTAAAGTATTTCCTTGGGATTGGCGTTGCCAGGTCTAAGAAGGGCATCTTTGTCTCTCAGCGCAAGTATGTACTTTACCTACTCGAGGAGATAGGTATGATGGGTTTTTAGCCATGTGATAAACCTATTGATTTGATTCATAAACTCATAAAAGATAGTGAGGAACGTCTGTTGGATACTTGGATGCTAGGAAGTACCGAAGGCTTGTTGGCATACTTTTATATTTATCTCTTGCAGGACACATTGCTTATGCTGTCAGTGTGGTAAGCCAATTCATGTATTTTCCAACCACTGGACAACCTGTAATGGGTACTTAGGAGTTGAAGCCTACATCGATGCAGATTGGGCAGACTCAATTTTCAATAATGCTCTACTTTAGGGTATTGCACTATGGTTGGAAGTAACCTTGTCACATGGAGAAGTAAGAAAACAAAATGTGGTTGCTAGATCCAATGCAAAGGCAAAATTTAGAGTCATGGCACACGGGGTATGTGAACTGCTCTAGCTTCAATTGCTCTTGAGTGAGATTGGACTCCTTACTAGAGGTCATATGAGTTTTTACTGTGATACTAAGGCAACTATTAGTATTGCTCATAATCCTGTGTAGAATGACCGAATTAAGCATATTGATGTAGATTCTCATTTCATCAAGGAAAAGTTGAAGGCAAGTTACATTTGCACCCTGTTTCTGAAGTCTGAAGATCAATTGGCTGATGTATTGAGTCTATTGAGTAAGGGTCTTGATGGTACTCAGTTCCGAAATATTGTTGACAAGTTGGGCATGAGTGATATCTACGCACTAACGAGGGGGAGTGTAGAATAAGTCCCTTTTATGTATTGAGTTGAAGTCTTATACACTGTATCCTGGGTATACTATTAGTATCTCTTATATACTAATAGTATACCCTTAGTGAAGTATAAATAATAAAGAGTAGGAGGGAGACAATTACTTTCTCTAATTTTCCCTTATTCCACTTCTCTCTCTCTTCTCCCTTCTTCTTCTTTCAAACTCTAATCACTAAAATCCTAGTTTCACACTCGAACACTCATCTTATCTAATCCAACTCTACTGTTATAGTAGTAGATATTATCTCCCTTGTATCTTTTCATTACAATTCGGTCCTTGTACTAGATATTATCTTCTTTTCCTTTATACCCTCCCTATTTTATTTTAGTTGCTTCACGACCAGTCACGAGACTAATTTTTCTCATGTCTAGATTGAACACATGGCAGTTTTGACGTGATTTTGGTACTGGAGCATGGATGTGGATGGTCAAAGAATGCGCTGCAAAAGGGATTTGTCTCCAACTTGTTCTTAATTTTGTTCTTGTCATTCTTTTGTAGTTAAAGAGACTATCTTGATATGTTTTTTCCTTTTTATTTCTTCACTTTAGGTTTGGACACACTTTTTCTTTTATTTAAGGGTATGAGGAGGAAATTCTGTTCAAATGTCCACAATCACCTCCTTGTAAATGAGATTGGAGTGCCAGCGGTTCATCAACTATGATTTCATATGGGTTCCATTTCAGGCTCCAACGCCTACACCAGGGGCAGATTTTGGGTCCCAAAAGAGAATACCTTTTTTTTGCTAATTTATGATGAGCTCTAGCTCCACTTCTTGAGGTCTTTGCTCATCAAAGATTAAGCTCCAAGCCTGCTTATTTAAGCATCTTTGCTCCCATGTTTTATTTTACTCCATTGAAGAACATCTTGCAAGATTTCCGGGCTTCTATTTTAACAATAATACTCCTTTCTCTACCAGTTCCTGTCCTTTCTTCATCCCTTCTAATTTATTTTATTTTCAATTTTGCTTTCTTTCTTTCGGAATACTGAGATAACTATTGTTAGGTGAAACTGTCAAGGATGGGCCTTCCCACATCAGACATGATATGCATATTAGAGCAACTTGGCAATCACATTGTTTTTCTGATATGACTTATGTCCTTTCTTTACCTTGATGGGCGTTTAAAGAGTTAAGTTTCCTTAAGTCAGTCAGTGCAATTTGATATGTGTGTGTGTGTGGAGATTATCTTCTATAATCATGAATACAAAAAGGAAATCTTCTAATTTTATACCTACCTCATGGTCTGGAAATTGACCACTGTTTACTTCTAATAGGTCTGGAAATTGGCACCCTGAGTTTGGTATTCTGTAATCCTAGTTCGGACCAAAGAACCCACTTGCATTACAATTATTAATTAAGTGTTTTTTTTGTTGATTCAGTTATTCTGATTGCTTTGTTTTGTCTTTCAGTTGCATTCATAGTTACTCTAAATAAGTAAATATCCTTTGAGCATTGTTTATTATGATATTCTATTCCATGTTACCAAGAGTAAAAGTTTTAAAATTCGCGCATGGCTGAAGATAAACTTGGACATTAAATATCGAGCATACAATAAAATGCGATAGGAAAAGGTAGACAAAGGTCATTTAAATATCTTAGTGTACACTTTAGGTATGGACCTAGTAAATACTGCTTTAATTTACATTGTGCAAGAACTAGATCATGCTCCGAAAATCTCATTTTGTGCTGTATTAAGTATTGCTTTTATATTATCTTAGAATGCATTTCAATTGCCTTGAAAATTTTTCTTTTGTTTAGATGTCTGAATTTCTTGGAGCTGTCTCTAGTTCATTGTTAATATGTTTTGCGTTTTATATTTTTTAAAATCTTCTTTGTGCATGCCTTATGCTTCTAATTCATTTTTTCTATCTTTAGAGAGCTCTTGATTGCGCCGAACTTGTGGAGCAATCTTCAGAGTTGAGACAGTCGAAATCTCACATTTGGGAACCGGTACAGCATCTATTAATCCATGCGTTGCTTTCTTTTTATATTTCTAGTTACTATCAATTTGTACATAGTTATTTTAGAATTTAATTTTTTTTCTTTTCCATGGTCTTCTAGCCTTTGCTGATCCAGTTCCGCCTGTTCAACAATGGTTGTGCTGTCAAGGGAACCTTTCTTGTCAACAAAAAAGTATGCATTTTGTCCTGTTTTTAATAAAAGAAAAAAATAAGATGATGAGGGGTATTTCCTTGTCAGTTATTGACTTATTTCGGATTTCTGCATTAAATGGGATATTTTAAAGCTATACTTTACTCCCACTGCAGGACCATTTGATTCACTATTAATCAAATACTGTTTGTAAGTAGACAAGTACAAGGAAAGGAACATGGGTATATGCTCCAGTTTAGGACATTCTCTTTTTCATGTGCCATTCTTGTCCTCACCGATCAAAAATTATAATATAAAAATGCTCCATTTGAGGTGCTCACACTGTTGTCCAAAGAAGCAAATTAATGCTAACTTGAGAATTCCTTGTTCTATCTGAAACTGCAACATAAAAAATTATGGTCTAGAAGATTTTGTGTAGGGCACTAACAGCCTCAACCTGTGTCTGTTATTTCTCGTTCTTGAGTTTTAGCCATGGTCAGGCTGTACCTCTGCAAGATTCAGATTAACTCTGTTGACATATACATGAGTTGGAGCCCATGTCCTTTGCTTCCATTGACCGTAGCGGCAGGTTTATGTTCTTGAGTTTTGAAAAATCAAGCAATCATATGTATCAACATAAATCTTCTCGTATTGTGAACTCTCTTTATTTGCACCTTCTAAGTTTCAATAGGACAACATTATATACCATTCATATCAATTGGTTTTGACGAAAATGATGGATGTAATAAAACTTTAGATATTTGCCTCATGGTTGTCAATTATGCACTTCTTATTTAACATTCTCACAACAATTTAGAATTTTAAGATTTTGTTCTTAGTGCTGGCTGATTCTTTCAAATTATGCTTGGCTGATTCTCTTTCATCTGTGAAAGCATGCTTTTTGTAATTTTTCTATTTTCAATTTTTGTAGCTTCCCTATAAAACAATTCAGATACGACCCTCAATGATAAAAGTTGAGACAGACCCACAGCTTTCAAATACTCAAACTGCCAATTCTCTGGAGATTGTTGGGACAAGGTATACTTGATAATCTGAATCAAGACCACCTTTATTATCTCAATATTGACATTGTTTGCATTCTTCTTTAGGGAAATGCGAGATTCATAAGATATTATGATTATGATATTATGAACTTGTTTGTTGTCTCTTGGTTTAAATTTCTTAATCAGCTTGATATGTTGTAGTAATGCCTTAATACGATACCACTAAGTGTGTTCCAGCTTACCCACTAGGGGTTGGTGCAGTTGGCTAGCATCCTGGGTTTGCTCCCTGTGATTGTGTGTTCAACTCCCACTCCTCAACTTGCCCTGGTGTTCGTAGGGAAAATTCCGAGTGGGTCGGTGCGGACACCTGAAGGGACTGGTCCTTGCCTCGAAGGGTTTGGGACACTCTGTTTCCAAAAAAAAAAAAAGTGCAGTTCCAGCTTCAAAATGAAGTAAAGACGAATCTTAAAAATTGTAGAGGAAAATTCGGAAGGAAATAATAAGTTAGGAATTTCACTTTTAGCATAGGTTATTTGGACTCTAATACCACATAGAATTTTAAACTAGCAGCTTGAAGTCAAACAGAATGTGGCCAAAAAGATCAGTTGTTCTTTGTGTGTCGGAGAGAAAGTTGGACTGTTGGAGACCATGATTGATCTCATTGTCAGGGAGATTTGAGGCTCGCCGTGTTTGGACTAGGTTGAATTTCCATCTATCAGGGCGTCAGGACTATCCTACTAGTATGGTATAAGAAGGTGGTAGAAGTACTCAATTGTGAGGTGGGAGCTTTCAATTTGTCCATCCTATGTCGTTCAGATGGTATCTCGTTTTTTTTGGTGTTTATGGCCCATGGCGTAATTTTAATTCCCTTGATTTCTGGCAAGAGTTGGATGACGTGAACGTTAGGTGGGACGCTCCATGGCGCCAAGGCAGAGATTTTAACTGTGTGTACTTTCTTTATGAGAAATTGGGAGGTTGCCCTATCTCGAAAAAATGAGAGACTTTGAGGACTTCATCTTTTGCTAGTGCTATTGATTGTCCGCAAAAGGGGGCTCAATTCACAAGGTCCAACCGTCAAGAGAGTTCGACACTTGGTAAGCTCGATAGATTCCTCTTCTACAATCAGTGGGAGGATAAGTTCTGAAATGTCGTCCTTGTAGGCCTCCCTAGGCCCACTTTTGATCACATTGCAATTATGTTGGAGACAACTAGAATCCGTGGTGGTCCTACACTATCAAATTTGTAAAGATGTGGTGAGAATAGTCTGATTTCAACTTTCAAGGAGGAGTTGGTGTGTAAAGACTAATTTTTTAGTCCCGACTTGCATTATAGTTGGGCTCAAGCTGAAAGCTTTGAAACCGAGGCTCAAATCTTGGAATAAGGAGGTCCATAGCATCCTATCAGCGAACGAAAGGAGGTCTTTTGGGGGGGGGGGGGGGGGGGGAGGGAGATTGAGCTAATTGACGCTAAGGAGGAGTCTGGGTCGATTATAGATGAGGATGCTACAAAAAGAGAACTTGAAGTTGGAATTCCAAAAGCTGCTCAGAATTGAAGAAGTTAGCTAGAAGAATGAAAAAAAAACGGCTTATGGAGGGAGAGTGGGAGACTGAAACACCCATTTCATCCATAAAATAGCTGACTATCGCATGAGAACTAATTTGATCTTTAGGCTAACAGTTGATGGGAAATGGAAGGATAAGGAGGCCTCAATTTCTTCTTATGGGTGATTGTACAAATATAGTCAAAGCTTTTTGCCAAAATTAGATGAGATACCTTTTGATAGGTTAACAGATGAGTAGAAAAAGGAATTGGAGCCATAAAAATTCTCAATTGAATTTTATAAGAATGAATATAGTTCGCCCAGACTTTGTCAATGTGGTTAAGGAGTTCCATCTTAATGGGAAGTTAGAGTGGGTGCTAAATAGAACTCTCACAGGTCTAGTTCTCAAGGTGGAAGGCTTCTTAGACATTAAAAACTCCTGCCCAATTGGTTAGTGGAAAGTGTGTATAAAATTTTGCTTAAAGTCTTAGCTTCCAGATTGAAGCTAGGAATGGGCTCCATCATCTCCTCCCTCACGGTTTGTTTGCGGGAGGTTCAGATTCTGGATGGAATTTTGAGTTAATGAATCGGTGGATGAGAGAATCAGGAAAGGTCACCTCAGAAAAATTGATATGGAGAAGTCCTTTTGACCATGTTTATTGGGAGGGGTTTTTCCCTGATTGCCCCTATAGTTTGGCTTTGTTCTCAAAATACCTACATTTTAAAAATCCTTCTCTAAATGCCCCCACACACATGTGAAGGAGTTTGCACATGCAAACTTTTTCCATTTTATCCAAACTATTTGAAGGAAAGACATTTGTGTCCTCTCCATTCTTCATCAACCATGGAAAGCTCCCTTCGTTCCTTATCAACATGGAGCTCCTTCGTTGATCAAGAAGAGTTCCTAAAATTTTCATTACCTATCGCTTCGACTAAGATTTCCACAAGAGAGCTTTGTTCCTCTAAACTACTAACCACGACTGTGAGAGAATGCCATTAACGGAAGAAAAACACCCATTTTCGGGTTTCTAGTGTTTTTTAAAATAAATGAATTTAACCTAAATAAAAATGATTATAATCATGACATTTATGATTTTAAACCTTAAATCCCATGTTAGATGGTTTTACTTTTGTTTTCTTTGCATTTTTTGTGATTTATAGTGTGCAGTTGATATCAACAAGTCATGTCGATACTTCCTATCTATACTGGTTGTGTTCCAAGGTTGAATACGACCTATATCGATATGGGTATTGAGTAGGTGTATTGACCACGTGTATCAACAGATATCAATATGAGTATCGATGTGTATTGATATGAGTATCAATATGGGTATTTAGTAGGTGTATCGATCACGTGTATCAACCAATATCGATATGTATCGACCTTGCACGCAAAAAACTTCGTTGAAACCTAGAATTTTGCCGATTTTTCGTATTTTTTCAAGAACATTTCTATGATATTTGTACTAAAACACCCATTAAAGGAGAAAGGAGTGAGGAGCTTTGTGAGATGGGAAGATGAGCGTGGGAAGCTTCTCCAATCTCATGCGCATGTATATAAAACCCTATTTTCCTCTTCTTCTTCTTCAAAATTGTTTTTTAGGTGTTAGTGGTAGTGGAGGGGTGTTTCAGACTTTTCATAAATAATGAATTATGAGAAAATAGTTATAAGGGCATTATGAGAAGGGTTTATAAAAGGTGGGTATTTTGAGAACAAAGGTAAACTATAAGGGCAATCAGGGAAAAACCCCCTATTGGGATTTGCTTGATTACATTATTGGAAGGATGCGATTTGGAGTTAAAAGGAGGAAGTGGATAAGGACTTGCTATTTCGATGGTATCATTTTCTATAGTGGTCAGCGGTTGCTATGCTTGTTATTTCAGAAGCTAGCGTGGCCTATGCCAAACAAGGATAAATAACTCGATTTCGGGGACCGTATCGGGTCCCACCGACTGTTTTTTTCTTCATTTTTTTCAAAAGTTCACATCAAATAAAAATAAATAAATAAAGCCATTAGGAAACAACAAATTTGCATAAAAGAATTGAAAAAACTTACCTGATTTAGCCCTCAAAAAGAGTTGATCCCGAAATGAAGAACTTGACTATTTCCTCAAATTAAGGATTCAAACCCCAAATCAAGTTTTCGATCAACAGAAATCAAAAGTATTTTGGTTTTAGGGCTTAGAATGTGTAGAGAGGAAGAAAAAAATGAAAGAGGGGGTTTTGAAAATTTTAGGGGTTTACGTAACCCCTTTTAATTGAAATCGTCGAACGAGTCCTACGCCAAAACCGTTACGTATCCTAGAACTTGGGTGATATGTGACGGTCTCGGGCGAGGCGTATTTTTCCTTTAAAAAACTTGTAAAGGTCAGGTTCAGGTATCGCCTTCTACTGAAATCGATATGTATTGGGCGATATGTATAGGATACGGGATTTTTTAAAACCATGATGCCAAGATAATCTTCTCTTTCCTTGTCTCTTCACTATGATCACAAAAGCTCTCAGCAAGATAATTTAAATATTTAATGGAGCAGCAGAGTTAGTCCTAGTATTGTTCCCTTGGTTACTATGGCAGCGGCTTGTATTTGATTTTCTTACCGAATGCACTGTCTTGGGAATCCTTTTGATGCTTTCACTGTATTTCCATTCCTTTGTGTTTTTGTCGACAAAAAAATAACTTAGTGTACCACTTTTGAGGATTGGAAAGGTTCATAGGGGAGTTGTATCCTGTAGACCAAGATATCTTGGAGATTCCTTGGAATGCACTATGTGATCAAGATTCAAAAACTCTGCCAGAGGTGCAATTCTTTGAGGCACAATTTTTTTTGTGGCATGATTCTTAATCATTTTATTATCTTAATAAATAATTAACAATCTATTACAATTTATTCCATTGGCTTTTTTAGTCATTGCTTGCATCACCATCATCATCAATGTCTTATCTCACGAACCTTATTCTTTATTTCATTCGATCAAAAGCTATAACTTTGATCAATGGGGTGTGCCTAATAATTGGCATTATATGAAATCTTGATAAATAAGTAATATATGGGTTCAATGACATAATATTGTCCTGAGAGAATTGTTTTTCGATATTGATTTCTTGGGTTTGATTTATGTGTTGCATAACGAGTCATTCCCAACTTATTTTCTTCCTCTTCCAGCAATCAACCAAAGAAAACATATCTATCAAGGCATTTAATTGCACTTCTTAGCTATGGAGGGGTCCCAAGGGAATACTTTATGAATGTCCTTACAGATTCTTTAGACGATGCTCAAAAGATTCACTTGAATAAACGTGCAGCGTTAAAAGGTATTTTTGTGCTATCAAGTTTATTATTGGTCAGTTGTTGTAGATGTTTATTCTGTGGGCATATTGACATTGACTTTTATCGATTCGTGATAACATCCAAAGCATTTATTTCATATTATGATATTGACCTTCCATTACCTCTCTGGAAACAAGATGTCATTACATCTTGATATTATATTTGGTGCATTGACCAATTTCTTTCTCCATTCAGTTCTTTTCCCCCCAGAGTTGTTAACTTCTTTTTAATAACTTCCTCTGATTACTTCACTTGTAGTTGCCCTGAAGTATGGAGAAATGGATGATTTTCTCGTCTCAAGAATGATTTTATGTGGAATTCCTCTTCATGAACCATATTTGCAATGTCGTTTGTCTGTGCTATTGAAAGAGGAAAGGAGGGGTCTCAAGGGAGGAAAGATTCCCGTAAGCGAGTGCTATTATCTGATGGGGACAGCTGATCCAACTGGGTTGCTAAGTAGCAAGCAAGTTTGTATTATTCTGTACGTATTTATGTAGCCATATTTGTTCTGTTTACCATGGGCAATTTCTATTAACGGAAACGGTTTAACAGTATTAACAAAACAAGACAACTATGGAACATATATACCTTAAAACTCCTTTTTCCAATAATGTTTTTTCAATGTGGACATTTTCCATACCATAAGTAATGATTATTTACATAGGATACTATTATAATTTATAAGAGAATCCATTATTAAAAAGAATAGCTACGAACTAATGCATTGTGAAAAAATGTATCATCCAGCTGTTGGAAGATTGTGCAATGAATGCTCCAATATGGGTAACATGAAGGGTTCAATGTATGGATATAGGTGTCACATCCTTCATTTCGATACCAAGATCTTACTAAATTCTTTTTTTAGTATCTTTTTCTAGTCTTTATGTCTAAATTTTCAAAAGTTTTGGTAAGATTTATTACAAGTAGTATATATATGTGTGTGCGTGTGTGTGGGTATATATATATATATATGTATATATATATATCATCAGTGCCTTATCCCAACTATTAGGGCTGGCAACTCAAAATTTTCAAAAGTCACAACTCCATTCAAAGTGTGTGCTGTCAAGGCTTGCCTCAATATTATAACAATCAATATTATAATAGTAAAAAAGAAAATTGTGTTGAAGAATTATCCATGCAATATCTAATTTCAATATTGGTACAGTTAGTGTCACTGGTTCAATGCCATTGCACTAAGTATGTTGAAGTATCTGTTTATCAGAAGCAATCATTAGTGGGCTGGCCTACCTTTGCTTGAGCAGTTGCTTCTAGTGTACAACGCCTAGGTGATAGGGGGTTCCTTAGGCGAGGTGATGCCTAGGCGACCGAAATATACTTTTTCTGATTACATTATACTATAATATATAATAAGATTTAGTGAGTGCTCAGCTGCATCATTATCTGGGTGTAGGGGTCCTGGATAAGCGAGGGGGTGGCCTAAGCGTTGTCATGCGACATTTTAAGTTTTGACTACACTGATTGCTTTATTTTGTGGGTTGTTGTTGAGTGAGTCTATCATATACCAATCATAGAATTTACAGCATAATATTTTTCTTTCATTGAGTGATTTTTAGGACTTAGACACTTCACATTGACGATATATTTAATGGACAACTCACTCATTTGCTCTTGTTATACAATGTATATAATTAAACCAAAAGTAAATATTTGAATTTTTAGTTTAATCTCTACATGAGTTTCAATGTCAGATATTGTGATAAATTGAAGGAAGTAATTGAGGATAATATTGGTTTACAAGTTGAATCTAACTATGCCATACCAAACACATTAGAAATACCACTATCAAAACTGTGATGTACAAAAGGAGCATTTTGAATATATATATACATATAAAGCTAACAACTGCTACAATAAACAACCCTTTCCTTAGTTGCCCTGATAGAAGAAATATTATTCAAGAAAATGCCAAAAAGTACATGTGTATAGCAAAATATATTTCAACAATATCTCTACAATAATACCTGTGCTTAGTCTTAGTAATCTTCTACCAGTTATATGTTTCTTGCTTTTACCACTGTGTGTTTAAAATATTCCTTCTATTCCACCAACAGTTCTTCCAAGTGACCACACTATTTCCTATACAGTTATTGAGTACATAAAAAGTTTCATTATAATCATGTATATATATATCTATAATTTTATAATATTACTTAATGATGTCCTTTTGGGGCACTATTGTCTTTAGACTTTGAGAATTATCATTCCTTGACTTGCTGTTGAGCCTTGTCATGCTTCAGCTCTAAGCCTTATGCGTAGCATTATCTATCTAGTGACGCAATTATCATTCTCACCAGACTCTTATTCCTAGACTCTTAAAAGTATTGCTTCCTTACTTTCGCTCCTGAACTCTGTAAGTATCTTGCTTCACACAGAAATAAATATTCTCTCCTTTTGTTTGTATTTCAGCCTACAGGATTTTGGCATTTGGTATCTATTTAAGAAGACATTCTAGACGATGAGGATTGAGGAGTGACTATATGTATTGAACAACTTATGAGATATTATGTATATTGTGATTGATTTTAATTTTCTTTTTATTGACATTTTCGTTATGTTTTCTCATTAAAATTTAAAAGAAGTACTAGCACCAAGTATATTTCTATCTCTGCTGATGCGCTTGTTACTTGTCTTTTTTGATTCAGTATTTGTTCTGACAAATTTAGGAACCAAAACTGGTATTGCAGTCCATTATTCCTTCTTCTTTATCACCCATATCCTTGACTCCATGGTGTGTTTGGATGCAAAACTAGGTTTAGTTAGACATGCTAGACCTTGTACACAGTTGACTGGATTCGTACTATAATTTATAAACTTACGGTTTAGTTGATTAGATCATGCAAGACCCATGTTTCAAAAGTGTCCGGTTTCATCTGAGTTAAGCATTGACACATGAACTAGTTTATGGCACATGCATATAAATAATTTAATAGTTAATCCCACAAAGTTATATAATTCTTAGTCGAAGCTCTAACATATTAGCATTAATGAATATATTTATACCATTTTTGAACCAGGAAAAAAGAAGAATATATTTATACCATTTTATGGATTCTTTAGTACTAGTGTAAAATCGATTCAGATTGTGCAAGTACAAGACAGTTGCAAATTGATCCGCTGTGTACATTTATTTATCTGTCATGTTTTATTTCCTAACGATGTGCAGTGAAAATGGGCAAATTTCTGGAAAAGTGTTAGTTTACAAGCACCCGGGGCTACACTTCGGCGATATCCATGTTTTAAATGCAACCTATGTCAACGACATGGAGCACATAGTTGGCAATGCTAAATATGCCATTTTCTTTCCCACTCAAGGTCCCCGATCACTGGCAGATGAAATGGCCAATAGTGATTTTGATGGAGACCTCTATTGGGTTTCCCGAAACCCTCAGGTTGGTATCGGTGGTCCATTACTTTTTATTCTAGTAATTAAGTTTTACATTTAAAGTAATCTAGTTCCTGGAGTACTCATTATGATTAATTGTTACAGGAAGTTTTCACTCTGTACAGCATTAAAATTAAAAAAAAGGCTGCATATTTTCCTCACATAAGTTATCTGTGTTGTTTCATGTTGCGAAAGTGTTACTTACAATTATATTTAATTATTGCTTATGTTCTTGTTCTTGTAATTTTTTACTGTTACGTTTGCTTTCTAAATCTTATCTATGGAATGGTTTTGAAAGAATCTGTCTTTTATGTGAATCTCATTATTCAAGGTCCATAGTAGGTTTAGTTCTCCCAAAATGTTTAGTAGAAAATTTTTCTTGGAATTGGGATGCCATAATGAAGACTTTTTTTTGGTGATTATGTATGCCTCTTTTTGTCTAATAAATACTAAATACTTTAGGGGTATCGGGTGCATCCATGTCCATGTCCATGTCCATGTCCGAATCTGAGTCTATATCTAGGATCGAGGCATGGACTCTTGTTGCTATAAGACAACAACCAAGTCCAAGTCCGAATCTGTGTCCCCATCAATGCATGAGACTTGCCTATGGTCTTCAATCTGTCCAACATTGATAGCAAGGGTATAGAGGAGTTGAAGAATACCTGAAGACAGGCAGAGCCAGGTGGGGGCTTGTGGGGCATAGCCATGAAGCAAGTGGATCTGTCCCGTAAACAAGGAGAAATAATGTTCGTAAGATATGGACGTAATGTATGGACGAAATGGCCCGAAAACTTAGTCATAGAAAAAAAAAACGGGGCTATGCCCTGAACCCCCATCCACCATGTTCCATCAACCATCATGTGCCCCCCTACAGGAAAATCCTAGCTCTGCCCCCGCCTGAAGAGTCACTTCCACACATAAGATCTGGTAAACTAAGGTGTTTCTTGGATATTAAAGTTGCGATAATTAAGGATGGGATCAATGAGAGTTGTAGGGGATCCTGAGGCGATACCGAAGATTAGCTGGGAATTAATCTATATGATCATTACTCATCCTGACATTGCCTCTGCTATGCTTATTGTTAGTCAGCTCATGCATGCTCTTAGAGCACCATGGATGCCATTCTGTGGATCAGAAGGTACATTAAGGCTGCATCTGGCAGAGCTATTTTATACATGGTTTGTGGTCAAGTTCAGATAGAGGGGCACTGTGATGTAGATTGGCTGAATTTCCATCTGATTATGATAGGAGATTGACTACAGGGTATTGCACCTTAGGCGGAAACTTGGTTAAAGGGAAAAGTATGAAACAAAATGTAGTGCCCATATTAGAGTGTCAACAGGACGAATTTGGGCAAAAAAAACTCTTGTAAATAGGCCGGTCTTGGGGCGGGGCATATTCGAAAATCACAACAAGGCTAGGCCAAGCCCCGCCCATTGACACCCCTGGTCCAGATCTAGTGCTGAGGCCGAGTATATAGTGATGTCACATGCTACATGTGAGTTGACGTGGTTGAGAACTCTTATGCAGGAGTTGGGATTCAAGGTTGAAATGCTGATGAAGCTATATTGTTATATTCAAGCAGCTATACATATCACCAATAATTACTTCTTTCACGAACGAATCAAACATATCGAAGTTGATTGTCATTTTGTTGAGGAGAAGGTTACACGTAACGAGATTACTAATGCATATGTGAGATCTTATTAGTTAGTTAGCACGCAACTATTTGGCAGGACTTTGTTTCAAGCTGGGCATTGAGGAGAAAAGGCCCTTTTGCACGGCCATTAACATTTAGCTCTAAGTATCGAATGATGAAATCAATAAAATGCGATCCGAACTCTGAAATCATCCGAGATCGAACCATGTCAAAGCCCAATCTAAGCCCAAGCTAACCCAATCCCGAAAGAGAGGAAAATTAAATTCTTTAAAAAACTGTTTGTTTTTGGGGGAAACTTTAGTCCTGCATTGCTTAGAAAAGAAAACCTCATTCTTTTTCACATTTATAAAAGGCTCCTCACCCCTCTTTTTCAATTAACTCTTGAAAGCCATAGACTTTGCCTCCACTTTGAAAGCCTTGAGTGGAGAGAAACTTTCGTTAGAGAAAAATCCTAGATTTTAGATTGAAACCCCTTGAGATCTCCAAAAATTTGGAGAAGAGAGTAAGAGCTCACACCCTGGCCTGGAAGAAGGATCGGAGTTCTGATTTTCTTTATTGTTTTCATTTTGGGTATTTGGAACACGGGATCATTGGAGCGAAATTGAAAGAAGGTTTGCAACATGATTCGCATTATTTTCATGCATTTATTTTGATTCTCCTTCTACCAATCCAAGCTTCTTCTCTTACTTTCCAACTATAGTCTAAGGTTCCCTCCAAGAGGTCGTGAGGAAGTGAAAACCTAGATGACGGAAAGTGTGGGAAGAAGAAGTCTTCGATTTCTTCTGTTTCATTGTCTTTATTTATTTATTTTAATTTGATCTTCCTCTTTTCCATTGTGTAAGCGAGGCTACTCGAATCAGTCGAGGGGAGAGTTGGCATTCGCCGATTTAAGCAAATAGGGCTCATTGCTCAAGTAGAGAGAATCACCCTGAATCGGTCGAGGAGTGGTGTATTCCAATCTCAAAGTAAATCAATCAAAAAAAGAGGAAGCAAATAGAGGGAATCTCCCAATAAAAGCACATGCGGGGAACACTCAACCGTTTCAAGTACACTACCAGTCTTAACCATCAGTAGCATCGCAGACATACATGTAGCACACTCGAGCAGGAATGTTGCAACAATAACAACAACTCATAAATCAGAGTTAAAATCCGCTCCCGATGCATAATGCCAATATCGCGACCACCTCTCAAATAGTCAATGTTATTGACATGGGAGGATGCAATGTGGACCCATCCCAATTGATCCAAGAATCTGGAACCAAATTTCAAGTCCATTTGAACAAGAGTCAAGTTTCCCTATCACCCACACCGTATTGAAGCAGAAACCATCCGCCCAACAACCCGTCATCCTGGATTAGCCATCCCCCATCACCATCACGTCCCCATCTGCTCCAATGCTATTAGTTCTAAATTGGCCTACAGCCTCACCAAACCCACCTCCTGCCCAACAACCCCTCATCCTGAATTAGCTATCCCCCATCACCATCATGTCCCCATCTGCTCCATCGCCATTAATTCTAAACTGGCCAACAACATCATCAAACCCACCTCCTACACAACCACCTCTTGTCCTCAATTGGTCTACCCCAGTAATCATAACTGACCCAACACCACCGATTTAATTAGACTTAAAAGGCATCCAAAGAAGGCTGAGATGATCAGAAGGTAAGTCAACAGAAGGTCCAGACTGGTCAGGTTATTTCTCCAGGATAATGATGATGATATGCAGTGAAGGAGACAATGAAAATTCAATCCACCCATGAGGGCAGATAAAAAGTTGAAGAATTAGGAGGTGGCTCCCATCTTATGGTGCATGGTCAACCATACCTCAATGGTCCCTAGAAAGCAGGGCTTCATTAGATGTTTGGTTTACCACCCGAGGATAGGCCTTCGACCTCGGGTGGTGTTGATTTAGAAGCTCACTTTTTAACAAAATAATAAATAAATTACAGCAAAAAAATGTTTTTTACTTTTTCCAGGCCATTAAAAAAAAACAGTTGCAAAAAAAATGTTTTTATTTTATTCCCTAGCATTTTGTTTTGAAAAAAGAATCTTTAAAAAATATATATGATCGAGAGAATTTGACAGAAATAAATGAAGATGGGTATATGAGGAATTTGGATCACCATGAGAAGGGCGCTAAGATCAATGTAGGAAAATCTGAATCCAAAAACCTAGGTTCAGAGGAGAGGCCCAAGATGGTGAACATTAGAGTCTAGCTTGCTGCTACACAACAATTTGATGTGATTGACATTTTGTTTGGCATGCAGATATGGAATCCTAAATGAAATAATCACAGATAATGCACAGAACTTCAAGAACAAGCAAATGAAAGCACTATGTGAGTAGTTCAAAAATCCCCCATCACAATTCCTCCCATTACAGACCACATGCGGATAAAGCCAAGAATCAGCAAATAAGAACTTGGAGTAGATAATTGAAAGATGTCAACGACATACAAGGACTGGCACAAGATGCTCTGTTTTGATCCTCATGCATTTTGAACATCAGGTGGTGAACTCCATGATAAAAGCCAAAAAATGATAAGCCGAATGGTTAGGAGCAAGATTCAACCAACTCGATTTGATAAAGAAAAAGCATTTAAATGCAATGTGTCAGAGACAATGTTATCAGAGAAGTGGCGCAAGTTTACTTTGAGATTTTAAAGAATATGATGCTTCCAAACCAAAATGATTCACGATGAGAATTCATGCTAAATCATCATTAAATGGTCAAAAGGGTTCTTTTTGGTGGAGCTCTCATCATGGCAGATGGAGAAGACCTTCCTGAGTCAATTAATTTTGACTCTATTGAAAGGTACTATGCATAGTCCAATTTTGAAAGGAAGAGAGGCCATCCTTGCATTTCTCTTATCAACATCATATATCATTTTTACTGTCCAAAAAAAAAAACATCATATATCATTTAGTTAACCCTTTTGAGCCTTAATATTCGTTTCACACCCAAACTGAGACATTTTACACCCACACTAGGGCATTTTGGGTACAAACAAGTAAAGCCAAAAGTTTAAGTAACTCCGGTGTCCATACACGGGTAGTTTTTTTAGTACCCCCGTGATCAATTGTGAAAAAGTCAATTGCTTCTGCCGAAATTCAGTACACTGGGGCAATATTTTTATGTCCCCCATGATCAAAAAGAAAAAAATGGGAAAATAAAAGCAAAGCCAGTGGGCAAAAGCCAACTGCCTCGTTCAAAAGTTAGAGTTACCCCCAAAGTGTCCATACAATAGGGCAATTTTTTTTAGTACCCCCATAAAAAAAGTGGAAAGGAAAAGCAAGATAAATGGAAAAAATAGCCAAGGAGAATAGGAACAAAACCCAAAAGCAAGTAATGTCTCAGTTCTTCCCAATTATCACAATCTTTGAGCCTTCATCATTTCTTTCAAAAACTAACTATAGCCTATGTTTTGTCCTACCATTAAAGTTCTCTCAGATCAAAGATAACCATAGAATCTTAAAATTGGACTACGCATATGCATACATGAGTTCAGGCGATGCTGGATTAGAGTGACTGAGAGAAATCTATAAAGAAAAACATGACTTGAAAGGGCACAATGAAAACTCGAAAGGGCGTTGCGAGTAAAAAGGTCAAATCATGGCAAAATTAAATTATTGCGGGCACGATGAAAAGTTTTTGGGGCGTCGATGCGCAAAAATTATGTAGACCAAACCTTTTGAAAACCGTGTTGATGATGGTTAGTGAAAAGCGTGATTTATGAAATTTAAATTTAAGGGTGTTGTTCATAACCCGATAAAGTAATGACACGTGGCTCAATAAATATGCTGATAGATCACAAATACATTAAGTGCTGAAAATCCTTCTTTGAGATTTTGTCAACAAAATTCCGTGAAGAGCGGTATGGATAGGGCTGTTAAGATAAGCATGTTATTGTTAAAACTGTGAAAAATAAGATATATCTGATAAGTGATGATTTTTAGTCATTAATGTCTACTAATGGTGAATCAAATGATTTGGTGTTTTCAGGTTCTTACGCCTTTGATTCGTCCAAAGATTCTACTCCTTGATGATATTTCAATTCCCACGCCGTTGATGATGATTATAGCTATTGCGCTTTTAATGATTGATTATGACTCTTACGTTATTGATTCTGATTATAGGCTTTAATGCCTTTGGATTCTGTTTTGGGCTTTAACGCCTTTGAGGATCAATATGGCTTCAGTGCCCCTCTTTTGGATCTCGATGCCTTTCTGATGATAATGGGTGTGGTATGGATTAGTACCTCCCCATATACCTTTCTGACGACCTATATCAGAAAGAGGATCTGCTTTGTCAGGGGGGAATGGTATGGATTGTTACCTCCCCGTGGGAATGGGTGTGGCTGTTTCCCCTCATTACCTATTCCAGTGAAGCATGTATTACTTCCTGGGCTGACAGTCAGGGAGAAAGCATTGGGGATGGATTCTTCCTCAGTTTCTCTTAAGGCCTGACGGGATGGGTGTCTTCGTCCAACACCTCCGTTTTCCCTATTAGACTTGAGATGATTACTATAATTATTATTATTATTTAGAGGAGTGTTGCTGTCTGAACACTTATATACTACCTCAAAAGGACAGTGCATCATGAAAGCGTATGACCCGCTTTCACGATGTAGCCATCAACAACTTTGGGGGAGGATGATGAGTTGTGGTTTGGAGGGCTTAGATAGAAATTGTTAAAAGATGAGTATAACAAATACCGCCTTTTAACATTTGAAGAATCTATCCGAAGGCTTTGGTCATAAGAGTTTAAAAGGCGTTGTAGTGAAAAAATGCGTTTCTTTTGACAAAATCCAATATTTTTCTCTCTAAAGACGGTTGCAAAAACGGTTATGACAGCTGTATAAGTCAGTTATGATCCCTGTTGATCATCTATAAATAGAGGTAACCCCCCTTTGTTTGAGGAAGAGAATTTTTCTTTCAGATAAGAAATTTTTTTTCGGAAAAGAACCAGAGAGATAAAGTAAGGGATTTGTCAAGAAAAGTTATCTTTCACCATTGTTCTTCATTGTTCTTTCTTCTCTCTCTCTAAATCACCCTCTTCTTTCCTCCATTTTTTCCTTGTGATTTGATATTCTGTTCTCTGGATCATCTCTTTCAAAATAACTCAATTTGGAACGGTCTGGACAACGGATTTAGGCGAAATTGAGGTTGTAGTGAATCCCATTAAATTCAAAAATCAAATTCTCATTTCTTCAAACCGTAACTGACATCAGGGACAAAAAAGACAAAAAAAAAAAACAGTTACAATTTAGACAGTAGCATATTGTTCTTACATCTTGAGGGTTAATCTAAGGGACATAGGCAAATGGGATAAAGAGGATCCTATATTGGTTTGAACACCTCAAAAATGGTTTAAATTATACCCATCGGTTTTAATCTTATCATAATTTTCACTATCATATTTTTCAAGGTAAGAAAAAGTAACCTCACATTTCAACCAGACTCCGTAGTGATTTTCAATAATATTCTCCATTTGTTACAAATTGCATACAAAATCCAAAATGCGGAAAAGGTAATCTATAGATTCCAATGACTCTCGGTTTCAGTACAATTGACTTCGGTACGTCACAACGCCCATTATTAACATTTGGCTTTATTCTCCCTTGTTAGCTGTTAGCTTGCAAAAGCACAAATATAGGGAGTAAATTGCATTCATTTCTTCTTGACATGGTACTTATGCATAAACTAGTAACCTTCAGGAAATCAAATGACCAATGTCAAGGTATGAACATGCATGTTTGAAAGAATATCAACTAACTAGTATTTACTTGTGTAGGACTAGGAGCAACATCGAAGTTCTTATACAGGTCAAAAGTGCACTTTCAATTGGACCTCTTGTTGGTATAATGTAGTTGTTGGTATAATCTAGTTATGGGCCTCTCTTATGTTGCAGAGTGACACACACTTTTGTTTTTACTTTGCTTTCTCTTGTATGGGCCTTGGCCCAACTATTTTCTTAGCCAAGTTAATATAGCTAGTAGAGGAGAGGAACACGATTAATTCCTCATCTCTCTTCTCCCATCTCTCTCCTTTCTTTTTTCCTCTTCTTCTCTTAAACCCTAACCCTAACTACAAAACTACTTGGTATCAGAGCATCAAAGAAGGAAAGGGGAGCTTGATTAAAACCACAACAACCAACAAAGAAAATAGCAGGTCAACAGGGACATTCTTGTTGTACGGCTGACGTCAGCCGTACGGCTCAAGCAGCCCATGGGGGTGTTTTGAAGGTAGAATCTTAGAGCTTTTGAATTTAGAGAATTTTTGAATCAAATATCATGTGATTTGGACCAATATTGAAGGAGTTACATGGATTTAAAGAAAATTTCAGAAAAATTCTGAAAACATTACTGTAGAAGTTCAAATCTGTTTTTATCCAAACAATTTGTGGTTTGTGTTGTTCATTGGACATGGATGACACTTTTGTTCGGTAAGAATGTTTCTAAAGTGGGTTTGGGTGATTCCACAAAGATTTGAAGGAGTTGTGAGGTATTTTCCACACTCCTAGGTACCGCTTTTTTCATATTAGGGTGTTTTTTGTGGCTTGTTTGTTTATGAAAGCCTTGATATTGCTTCATTGAGTTTTCTTAAGACCTATGATTGATAAAATCAAGATAATATTAGAAGTGTGACTCTTTTTTTGAAGTTGGTGTTGAAGTGCGAGATTGGAGGTGACTTTTCTTGCTTTGGGTTTGGAGGTGTGACTAGTATTCTAGCAAATTCTGAGTGTGTCCTTTGAAGAGATTCTAATGTCAAACGAATCTCAAACCTCAACTGAGATACCTTCAAGGGTTAGTATGAACCATGAGGGGTCGAGTAATGACAATCCTCACTTGGAAATCATGTCGGAAAAGCTTGATGGTGAAAATTATGTTTATTGGGCAAAATTTGTTGAAATGTACATTGGAGCGAAGGGTAAATTGGGTTACCTACTTGGAGAGATAGCGGAACCTGCCAAGACGGACCCTACATATGGTAAGTGGACTCAAGACAATTTGATTGTGATGTCTTGGCTCACTAATTCCGTATTACCCCACATTAATAGGGGCTTCGTGTTCTTGAAGACTGCTAAGGCTATTTGGGACACCCTCTCTCAGACTTACTTGAATGTAGGCAATTTTGCTTAGCTTTATAAAATTCAATGGGATATCTCCCAAACTTGTCAGGGGGAGATGCCCTTGAATATGTATTATGCCAAGTTGAGGGAGAAATGAGAGGAATTTGATCACTACTCAGACTTTAAGCGTAAGTTTACTACTGATGTTGTTGCCTTTCTAGCCGGTCTGAATCAGGAATATGAAAATGCTCGATCACAGCTCCTAGGTCAAGATCCTCCTCCTGAGACACTTAGTCGAGTATATGCTCATATCCAAAATGAAGCCAGCAGACGTGATGTGATGACTTCCAGGACAATGACTGCTCCTGAGAGATCTGCCATTTCCTCCACTTTCCAGCGTGGTGGAAGAGGTGGTGGTAGAGGACCTTTTAGAGGTCGAGGTAATCGTTCTGATGGTTCCCATTATGATGAAAAAGACAAGTTGAAATGCGACTACTGTGGGAGGAGTCGCCACACCCGTGATTAGTGTTGGAAATTACATGGACGCTCTACACAGAGTGGTGGTCGCTCAGGTGGATATGGAGATGATTCTCGCTGTCCAGAATGGTTCGGCGACCCTTCTGCCCATACTGCTACAGCTGTTGCAACTTCTGGGTTTATTACAACATTGACATCATCTCAGTTAGTATCCAGAGATGATATGGAGTCTCTTCGTTGCGACCTTGATGAAATGCGTAGGGCCATGTCCCACCTTGAGATCCCTGCAACTTCCTCATATGCTCAGTCAGGTACATCCAGCACTGCCCTACATGTCTCAGTCCCATCTGCTCCTCACTCTTGGATCATTGATTCTGGGGCCTTCGAGCAGATGACTGATATGTCCTCTATTTTTTCATTATATCATCTTTATTTTGGGAGATAGTTCGTATTGCGGATGATACTATGTCTCAAATTGCTGGTATGGGTACCATCCATGTCTCTCCATTTATGCCTTTATCGACTGCTCTACATGTTCCTAACATTGCTACTAAACTTTTATCCGTTAGTAGTATTACCAAGTCTCTCAATTACAGTCACATTTTTTCTTTTCCATTGTGTTTTTTAGGATCTGGTGACGAGGCGGATGGTTGGTAGTGGTCGTGAGAATGATGGTCTCTATTAGCTGGATTCTCCTACTGGGATGATTGCTTATCAGTCCTCTTTAGGGCCTATGAATAATTTTCACCAGTTGATGCGATGACTTTTTGGTTTAGGCCATCCATCTTTTTTGCCTCTTAAGAGGATGTTTCCTCGATTGTTACTTTCTTTATCTGCTACTTCCTTTAAATTTGAAACTTGTGAATTGTCTAAACATTCTAGGGTTTCCTACCTTCCTAGTATATCTCAATGCAATTCACATTTTGGGCTTGTTCATTCTGATGTTTGGGGAACCTACACCCACTCCTTCCGTGTTCAGTTATAAATATTTTGTTACTTTTGTAGATAATTTTTCTCGTGCCACTTGGATGTATCTTCTTAAGTCCAAATATGATGTTTATGCCTCGTTTAAAGCTTTTCATAAAATGATTTGTACTCAGTTTTATACTAAGATTAAGATACTTCGTTCTGATAATGGTGGGGAATATCTAAATGGGGACCTGTGCACCTATTTTACTGGCCATGGTATTGTTTACCAAACCACTTGTGTTTACACTCGACAATAGAATGGAGTGGTTGAACGCAAGAATAGACACCTCCTTGACATTACCAGATCCCTTCTTCTTGCCATACATATCCCTAAATACCTTTGGTCTGAAGCTTTACTTTCTGCTGACTTTCTTATGAATTGAATGCCCTCCCGGATCTTGGGCTTCAAAGCTCCATTAGATGTCCTTTCACCTACATCTCCCCATTTTCCTATACCACCCAAGGGATTTGGGTCTGTTTGCTTTGTGCATGTGCCCAAACCTGATTGCACCAAACTTGATCCTTGTGCTGTCAAGGGTGTTTTCCTTGTATATTCCCCCACTCAGAAGGGTTGTAAGTGCTACCATCCTCCTTCCAAGTAGAAGTCTTTGTGTATGAATGTCTCTTTCTTTGAGGATGTTCCTTACGTTCCTCCTCCGAAGAATCCTCTTCAGGGGGATAATATTGATGTTGAAGCGTTGTCTTCTCATATACCTTTTCCTCGTCCTATTTTCGATATCCCTGACTCTATTGTGATTGATATTGGACATAAGCAAGAGAAATAATTGCAGGTTTACTTCAGGCGATCACGACCTATGTCCCACGCTCCCTGACAAGATTCTCTCTTGGATCCAAATCCTTCCAACTTAGGTAATGATTATGATCCACCAGTTGATGATTCCGATCTCCCTATTGCCATTAGAAAGGGAGTTAATCTTGCACTCACCATCCTATCACTAATTTTGTTTCTTATAACTCATTATCTTATTTCAATCGTATTTTTTCCTCTTCATTGTCTTTGGTGTCCTTGCCTTGTAGTGTTTCTGAAGCACTGGCTCATCCTAAGTGGAAGGATGCGATGTGTGAAGAAATAAAGGCTCTTGAGAAAGTGGCACATGTGAAATTGTTGACCTACCAAGGGGAAAGAAACCGGTTGGATGCAAGTGGGTTTTCACAGTGAAATACAAGTCAGATGGTTCCGTGGAAAGATTCGAGGTTTGACTGGTTGCGAAGGGTTTCACCCAAACTTATGGCATTGACTACCATGAGACCTTTGCTCCTGTGGCTAAAATGAATTATATCTGTGCGATTCTCTCTCTGGCTGCTAACCAAGACTAGCCTCTCATAAACTAGATGTGAAGAACGCCTTCCTTCATTGAGACTTAGTGGAAGAAGTTTACATGACTGTTGCTCCTGGATTTAGCTTCCCCACAACACAAGAGAGAGTTTGTAAATTGAAGAAGGCTATATGGGTTAAAACAGTCCCCCTGTGCCTAGTTTGAAAGGTTCAATGGTGCCATGAAGAAACAAGGGTACACTTAAAGCCAAACCGATCATTTCCTATTTATTAAACAATGTCAGGGTACGACAACTACCCTTATAGTTTATGTGGATGACATAGTGTTGACAGGGTCTAATGCCAAGGAAATTAAGATTTTAAAATGTCAATTGGCTACAGAGTTTGAGATAAAGGACTTAGGGCAGTTAAGGTATTTTCTTGGCATAGAAGTTGCCAGATCAAGGAAATGAGGGATTTTTATCTCACAAAAGAAATACATCATCGATTTTCTCAAAGAAACAAGGATGATGGGATGCAAGCCTTTGAATGCACCAATATAGCAGAACCACAAGTTAACATATGATGGTGGTGAGGCTCTTGGTGATGCAGGCAGATATCAGAGATTTGTTGGTCGTCTTATCTATCTCTCTCTCACTCGCCAAGATATAGCTTATGTAGTTAGCGTGGTGTGCCAGTTTATGCATGCTCCAAAAACCTCTCATCAAGAGGCAATCTACAAGATTCTCAGGTACTTGAAATCCTCTACTGGGAAAAGGATTATCTTTGGCTGTCATGGGCACTTAACAGTAGAAGCATACACTGATGCTGATTGGGCAGGATTTGTCTCAAACTGAAGATCTACATCTAGATATTGCACAATTGTTGGGGGGAATCTTGTAACTTGGAGAAGCAAGCAGCAGGCTGTTGTGGCGAGGTCTAGTGTAGAGACTAAGTTTAGAGCCATGACTCATGGATTATGTGAATTGCTATGGGTAAAGATTCTTCTGAAGGAGCTTGGATTTCCAGCAGATAAGCCTATGAGTCTTTATTCCGACAATAGAGTTGCAATTTGCATTGCACACAACCCAATCCAGCATGACAGAACCAAACATATTGAAATTGATCGTCATTTTGTCAAAGAAAAAATCAGCTCTGGAGAGATTTGCATTCCTTATGTTAAGATTGATGACCAACTTGCAGATATCCTTACCAAAGTAGTTCCAAGCTATCGCTTATCTGATATACTTAGCAAGCTGGGCATGTGTGACATACGTACCAGCTTGAGGGGGAGTTTTGGTATAATGCAGTTGTTGGTATAATCTAGTTATGGGCCTCTCTTATGTTGTAGAGTGGCTCACACTTATGTTTTTTACTTTGCTTTCTCTTGTATGGGCATTGGGCCCAACTATTTTATTATCCAAGTTAATATAACTAGTAGAGGAGAGGAACACAATTAATTATTCATCTCTCTTCTCCCATCTCTCTCCCTCTTCATCTCTCGAACCCTAACCCTAACTACAAAACTACTGCTCTATGCTGCAAAACAACAAGAGAATCAACAACGGGTAAAAAAGAGAGTTTTTTTAAAGGTTCTTTGAATGCACGCTTACCTTGCCTACTTGAAGTCATAGTGACAAAGTCAGGGTTCGAGAATTATTCGACAAGGTCAAGTTCGGAAAAATTCGGGAAAAAATAAATTATTAAATATAAAAATATACCGAACAATTTGATTGAAAAATGTACAAAATAAGTAGTTTTTTGCCAAATTTGAGGAAATAATTTGGGAATAATTCAGAAATTCACGAATAATTCGGGAATCCAATAATTCGTGAATAATTCGGCAATCAAAAAATGCACGTATAATTCGCTAAATTTTGAAAAAACGAAGTTTTTTTGTCACAGAGCCTGTAATCAAGTAATGGTTGTACAGTTGGAAACCGTGCTACACTAACCTCTAGGTTTGTTTTTCGAACTTAATATGCAGACTGATCGATAGTCTGATTCATTCCATAATCATGGTTGTTTGATCATTGTCACTTTAAAAATGATTTGTGCAACCCCCGATCAAGTTGAGCGTTGAATTTTCTGTTTGAAAAATTGTTTAAAAGCTTTTAAAACTGTTTTGTAATTCCCCTTTGCGCTAGTCATGATCAATATTTGGGCTTGAAGCTAGGATCAGAGTGAGGGAGATTGAGGTCCATATCAGGCCTATGTTGCTAGACCTGTCTCCATCTTTCTTTTTACATTTTTTTGTCTCTCAAAGCTTAATTTTTTTTTAAAGATGATTTTTGAAAATGTTTTACTCAATCATAGATGCACACGTTTTCATGTGCAAAATTGGTGTCTATATTCTTTGTTGTTCTTTGCAGTTAAATCCGACAAAAGAGGGGCAGTTGTAGACACCCAATTTCGCACGGTGCGATCCGAACTCCGAAATAATTCGAGATCAAACCATGTCAAAGCCCCATCCCAAGTTAACCCAAATCTGAAATAGGAAGGAGGTTTATTTTTGCAAAGATGTTGTTTTGCCGTTTTAAATGGCGAAAGTTTGATTGTTTAACTTTTTCCGAATTTTGACCTATTGGCAACTCATTTTGAGTTTATGGGAGAAATTTAGTCCCACATCGGAAAAAAAAAAAAAAAAAAACCCATTCTTCTCACCATTAATAAAAAGCCCCTCACCCCTTTTTCTCAATCAACTCTTGAAAGCCATAGACTTGGCCTCCACTTTGAAAACCCTAGGTGGAGAGAAACTTTCGTTAGAGAAAAATCCTTGATTTTAGATTGTAACCCCCTGAGATTTCCAAAATTTTGGAGAAGAGAGTAAGAGCTCACACCCTAGACTAGAAGTAGATTCGGAGTTCGGATTTTCTTTGTTGTTTTCATTTTAGGCAACCTGGACGAAGAAAAGTGTGGAAGAAGAAGTCTTCAATTTCTTCATTTTCATTTATTGTCTTTTATGTTTTATTTATTTTTATTTGATCTTCCCCTTTTCCATTGTGTAAGCAAGGCCTCTTTCGAATCGATCGAGGGGAGAGTTGGCCTTTGCCGATTTATGGGAAAAGGGGCTCGCCGCTCAAGTAGAGAGAATCACCCTGAATCGGTTGAGGAGGGGTGTATTCCAATGTCAAAGTAAATCAATCAAAAAAGAAAAGAAGCAAATAGATAGAATCACCCCGAATCGGTCGGCTAGGGGTGTATTCCAATCTCAAAATAAAAATTAAAAAATTATGTAGAGAGGGAATTGCTTCGATTTGGTCGAGGAGAGGCATTCTGATCTTGAAAAGAAAAAAAAAGAGAATAATTAATTTTTATTATAAAAGGGTTTAGAATAATAGAGAATGAAAAAAGCAACCATCATCCGACAGATGAGTTAGGGTGCTTCACACTTTCCCCGAGTCATAACGGAATCCTCGAATCCTTACTCTGTTTCTCGGACCAAGAGTTTATTTTAATGGTGACCAATCACACCATGATATCCTTGATTGGTGGCGACTCTAAGTTCTCGTCTTCTCACTAGGGCGAAAGCGCTAGTGTGGGATTGAGATCACTCAAGCTGTCAAGGTACCTGGGGCTGCCATTAGAGGGAGGCTTTAAAGCTAAAGTGGTGTGGGCCCCAATCTTAGAAAGGTGTGCTAACCGATTAGCAGGTTGGAAGCCTCATTATTTCTCTAAAGGAGACAAATTAACTCTTATCCAGAGCATTCTCAGTAGCCTCCCATCATTCTATATGTCTGCTCTAACCATGCCCAAGTCTATGGCCGTTTCGCTGGAGAGAATGTAGAGGGAGTTCCTGTGGAATAAGAAGGATGATTCATTCAAATATCATTTGGTGGCATGAAACCAAATTTGTCAGCCAAAAGAAGAGGGACGTGGGGTTAAATCTTAAGTCTCTGATTCTAGTTAATAAGGCCATGCTCGGTAAATGGATTTGGAGCAGAAATGACTAGTTTGTGGCAAGCCGTGATAACAGCCAAATATGGGGAGTCTTCGTGTTAGGTCCCGTATCAGGTGGAGATCTCCCATGGATTAGGTCTTTGGAAGGGGATAATGGCGACAACTAGTTTGGTGGTGCCTAAGTTTCCAGTTTATAGTAGGGCAGGGGTCTAGGGTTTGTTTTTGGAAAGACGTCTGGTGCGGTGATTCAAGGCTTCAGGATGATTTTGGGCATATATTCTTGCTAGCTTCCAACAGGGCGGTTGTAGGGGACTACTTGGAGAGAAGGGGAGAGGGGATGGTATGGTGCCCAGAGTTGAGACGTGATTAAAATGATTGGGAAGCATATGAGTGTCGCGTTTGTTGGCTTGCATTTGTTCCTACTCCCTGAATGTAGAAATAAAAGATTGCAGGGTCTAGTCGGATAACAACCATGGTCGTTTCTCAGTAAGATCACTTGTACAGTCTTTGGGGTTGGTCTCCGTGGGTTCTTTCTCTCATTGGGTAGTGTGGAATCCAGGTATTCCCTCTAAAGTTTCTTTTTTCCTACTGAACGCAGCTTTGAATAAAATCCTCACCTGTGACCATTTACAGCATAAAGGGTGGAGGATGGCTAATATGTGTTTCTTGTGCCTCCAAGCGGAAGAGTTAGTGGACCATTTGCTCTTGCATTATCCCACGGTGTTTGGTATTTGGGGTTACTTCCTTTCCCGCATGGGTATGGATTGGGTCTTTCCCTCGTACTTTCTTAACTTCTTATCTTGTTGGCCTTGGGTCAGTGAGGATGGTGCTAGGAAGGCTCTATGGTCGGTGCTTCCTGGTGCCATGTCATGGATGATATGGAAAGAGAGAAATCTCAGAGTCCTTGAGGATTCTGCGGCGTCCCAATCATCATTTGCGCTCGTATTTGGTTGGTTGCTTTGGAATGGACGGGTTTGAATTATGATGGGGAGGAACTTCGGGTGGAGCTAGATTGAGTTCCTCCTCGGGTGGAGTGTTTAGGATACGAAATCGGGCTGAGCTCTTTATCGCTTGATTGCTTTTGAGATTATTTACTTGTAATCTCTTGCTTTCTCTTTTGCTTGTTGCTCCTGTATCATCCTCCGTTTGTTATATATATTTCTGCTTGATTACCGATAAAAAAAAGCCGGCTATTGGACACTTATATTATGAGGAAGGGTAGTTTTGCCATTTTAGTTGAATCGCTTATGGGCAGCATTCTTGTAGTTCTTGTTTTTCAATTAAGTTAACACGAAAGGAGGGGACAAATTCTACATTGAAATTCAGCCCTGTTAGTCTCTCTTTTTCCCCTCTTCTCCTTTTCCATCTTGTATGTTATTTCTTCTTTATATCGTTTTATAGTAGATAATAATTTTGATACCTTCAACATATTCCCATCGCTATATTATTTTTGCAAGCATTTTCAGATAGAAGTTGAGGAAAAGTAAGAAGTTAAAAATCTCTTGGCAATTCTCAAAATGAGATTGATGATTGTGTGGCATGGCCCATTTTTAGTAATGGTGAAAAGTTTAATAACGGAAACAAAGAATAAGAAAAATGCAAGGGAGAGAGAGAGAGAGAGAGAACAAAAATGGCAATTCTTCACCAAAATTTTATTTCCATGCTCTATACACCTCATTTTTCTGATTTCTGAATAAAGGAGATTGATGTGTACCTTCTTGAGGCTGATTCTCAAATTTGCTTGAGGAGATTAATTCTCCAAGACACTCTTCTTTCCTGTTGTCCAACCAATTAAATTGCTAGAGGCACTTGTTTAACCCTTGAAGAAGAGTTAACCCTGGTCTTTTTAGAATCTCAGTTTCATATAAGGTCATACCGTCATAGAACAGTTGAACAATCATAAATGTGTCTAGCTAATACATATGTACTGATGTTTTCAGATGCACCAGTGAGATCGGTGCATTTGTTATCCATTGCATCCCATCAACAGTCTCCCATGTGTCTAATCATTATGCCACCCATGTGGGGGAACACCTTTGCCATGTGAAAGGAGGCATCATGACTCAGGAGGGTTTCATCCATTCCCCTCCCCTCCTTCAACTGTAAACATTTACTATGCCCATCTTGGGTATGTGTGGCCTGAAATATAACTATATAAGCCATGTGTAGCTAACAGGGTAGCCACAATGATAATCTCGAGTAATTACAATAGGCTGATCAATCAGTAAGGGATAGTCTCAAAAGGGCATTACCATGTCCCATGTGTTTATATCATTAGCAACTAATATAATTGTTAAGTCATGTGAAAGCACCAAAATGTATAAATACGTCCAACATTTTAATGCTTGAAATTTCATTTTTCTTACATTTTATTATCCTCTGTAGGGGTTATTCCGGTATTTTTTAAACTATTTCCTCACCCTTCTCTCTCTCTCTCTCTATTGTTGGTTGTCTTAAACAATCTGCGCCTTTTGTGGATGCTACTCAGGTCAGACTATCCATCAAGGTGCTAGTTTCAGCATTGACACTGCTTGAGTCAGGTCCCTGGACTGAATTTTGAGACCTTCTCCTGAATATGATAGTGCACAAACATGGATGTCTTTCTTGTCTCAGTGACAAGCATTATGTCATGAAGTTTTATTCCTCACTAGGTTCTATTTCACTGGAGAAGTACCTTGCAAATCTTGTAGTCTTTGAGGTCGCGAGTTTTATATATATTTTCTTGATAATTAACCTGATTTATTAAAAGGGAAACAAGGACACGAAACCGAAAAAGGTGTTGTACGTTGGAGGATTGCTTTTATGAATCTTTTCTGATGTAGACATGCCCCTTTATGATTGCAATTTAGTGGCTGGTAATATATGCTTTCAAACTAATTTATGGACATTTCATTTTCCATGCTTTCAAACCGAAAAAGTAGTGGCTTGCTAGTTAGATCAGATTACTTTTACATATTTTACATATAAAATACTGCGTAAATGTGTACGCTTTCAGATAATTTCTCACTGGTTCAAAGACCGCTCTTTTCAGCCTTCATTTTCTCTTTTGTAAACCTTTGACCTGCACTTGTGCTCCCCTCCTCACAGGTGTTGTCAACAAAGTGCACATGAATAATTGTTTTGATACCTATGATACATCATACATCATGTTGGTACAAGGAAATGCTAAGTTTATATTTGACTTCCTACTTTTTATTGGAGTGAAATGTTAGATTTGTTCAGCACTGACCTCAATGTTGTATACTCTGTCAGCTATTGAGTTATTTCCAAGAAAGTGAACCATGGAAGCGGATTTATTCAACAAATAACATCTGCACTCGAAAGCCAACAGAGTTTTCAGATGAGGAATTGGAGAATGAGCTTTTTCAGCAATTCTTAACAACTAGGTTTCAGCCAAGGTATGCACTCACCATGGATCTCTAGAATTTTTTGATTAATTAGCTTGAGGTTTGGTTTAATAGAGATATGGTGTGGAGCGACGCGACAAATAAATAATGCAGCTTTAAATTGGGTTAGCCTTATACCATGTTTGCAGATCAGCATGGTTAATGTAAGTTTTCTAGTTCATAAATGCATGCGAAGCTCGCAAATGCTTTAGTGAGGGAGCCTCGTACAGAGCTATCCTTGGTCTTGGAGACTTTATAGATCATATCTGAGAGTTGGTTAAACGGTTGCACATGCCAATGCGCATGAATGGCATGAGAGATGCTCTAGCTAGAAACAAATATTGAGATTATTTTTACATAGGAAGTTCTGTTCAGATCTAGGGCTTATTACATCTTGCTTTTATTCAATCCATATATATATATATATGTAGGTCTGATTACATACTATATTATTATCCGTAAAAGATCCCAGTAGTAAGCATGTGAAACTGAGCATATATATATATATATATATTTTTTTTTCTTTAGTATTCTTGATGTAATAGAGTTCTAGAAATTCAAGAACGTGTGTGGGGTTTCTAGGTTCAGATTAGAAATAGGTTTTTGGTGTAGAATATTCTGTTGTATTTCTCTTTCGTACGTGTAATCCTATGCTACACCCTGTTACACTGTAGCATATGATATTCTCTCTTTGGTAGCCGATAGTGGCATACTTGTAATTAGGGGAAACCCTATAAATAGAATGAGAGAGAAACATTAAGTTCTCTCCTCCTTTCCTGTTCTTCCCTTTCTCTTCTTCTTCCTCCTTCCAACCCTCGATATAAACCGTAAAACCTAACCCTAAGGAATTCTACTTGGTATTAGAGCAACCTAAAGCACAAAGGAAGCTCGAGAATAAGAATAGATCCACCGGAAGACGCTGGTGGCAGCAACCGTATGGCTGACGTCATGATGACACCATCAATATAATTTTTCGGTGTGTTTTTAATTGTTCATGATAGATCTGCTATTTAGAGCATTTATGGTAATTTTTTCGGGAGTTTTTGAAGATCTTAAGTGTGTTTTTGAGAATTCCAAAATTTTTTCTTTCCAAACTAGTTGAAAATACTCCTTATAGTTGGATTTTAATTTGGAAAATTGGTAGTGATTGGTCCCTCTCAAAATTCCGGACATTTTGGTACTAGTTTCACAATGATCATAATCTTGCAGGAGTTTTGACGACAGTTTTTCCAAGGGATTTTTTTCCGATAGGTCACAATTTGGGTATTTTTTTGCTTCTTTTTGCATTATAAATGCCATGGATGATTTTTGAGATGTGTATGAATGCTTTGTGTTGACTTTCGGGTGCCCTCAAGGTGTTTGCGTGCTTTTGGGGTGTTTTTTGGTTATTGGACCATTGGTGTTTGCTAATTGGGTTGTTGAACCCTCATGGTAAGTGATAGTAGTGTGTTAAGGGGCTTGATTTGCTCAAATCAATCCTTAGTTGAAGAAACATGGGCAATTCAGAGTGTGTTAAGGGGCTTGACTTGGTAACTATGGGATCACCTAGTGTGGGAGTATATTAGCGAAGGTGGAGAAGAGCCCCTACACAAGTCTCAGTATGGATAGATGACTTGTATATAAGCTTACATCATGTTTTCAATGATGATCCACCGTTGGATCATGCTTGTGATGGAGATTCACTGTTGGATCTTGTCCTTGATGGAGATCTACCATTAGATCATTAGATCATGTTATGGAGGGAGATCTACTGGTGGATCAAGATGTGGAGACTTCGAGGGATGCGATTAGCCTATAGGATGGCATGACCCATCATAGATGGCTGGCCTCCCTTGTTAGTTATTTTGTTTATTTTATTAGTTAGGGGATTACTTTTATAATGAGGGTTCTTTGGGTAATTGATTGTTTTTTGTATGTTTAGGGTTTCTTCTTTTCTCTTTAAATACTCATTGGGGGTGATTCCCTATCAACTCTAAGGTATGTTCTTTTGATCTTCCCTCTTTCTCCTTTGCTTTTTTTTTTTTGGTTCATTGGAGGTCACATGGACCTATGGGCTATATAATGAGGGGTAGCCCTCCCCATCCCATAAGCCCCCCCAACCCTATTGTAAGTGCGATTCGATCCCATGTCTCTGATACGAGTACCATTGTAACAAAATTCTCGAATAATTCCCGAATTGTTCCCGAACTATTCATTTTTTAAGTGGTAACGTTTAAAAAAGACTTTTTCCCTCGAATTAATGAATAATTTTCGAACTGACGAATCATTTGCGAATAACTCTTGAACTAAGAAATTATTCTGTACTTATGCCGTTCTTTTTCCGAATAAGAAGTTCTCACAAATTATTTGTTCATGCTTGTAGACTCCCTATTTTGCATGATCTATGATTTCATGGGCCCAAAAGGCCCATTGGTTCTGAGTATTGAAAGAGATCAAAGAAGAGATCCGGACTCCAGTATATCCAAGGTCGAAGCTACAAAGTGAAGCCCGGTCTAACCCGAGCCTGAACCAGCCAAAACCCAAGGGACAGGACCTATCTACGTTTAGAAAAAGCCCAGCACCCTTTATTACTGGGGTTTAAACAAAGCATACTCGGGATGGAAAAAGGCAATGTTCCCGTCCAAGCAAAATTTAGGCAAGAGACCAAGGCCAAGCTATCTGAGGTAAAAGGCAACCTTCGAAACTTGACACTAATGATGGAACGGCTCATGGCTCGATTGGACCAAAACAAGAGACCAGAGATCCCTGAAACGTCTGATGTACCTTCCCCAAATTCTCCAAAGCAAATACAGACAGATGCTCCGCTATTGCCTTCACCACCTGGTCCAGGAAATATAGGGGACCAAGTAAATCCGATCTACCTTGAAGAAGAAGAATGGTGTCATGAAGGATCCAAGAGTGCGCTAGCCATACAAGTAGAAAAGCTTGCAAAAGATTTGAGATCGGTCAAAGGCTCCGATCCCTTTTCCAAGATTGGTATTGACGATCTCTGCCCAAATTCCGTATCAAGTCTCCCACCAAATTTTGAGATCCCCGAGTTCAACAAATACAATGGTTAGGGCTGTCCCATGTCACATTTAAAACTCTATGGAGGTTCCTTGGGAATATATGGGAAAAATGAGCAATTGATGTTGCAATTTTTTCAAATGAGTCTATCAGGAGGAGCCCTTCAATGGTTCTCCCAACTTTATCGCATTAGAATCAAGTGCTGGATGGATCTAGCAGAAATGTTTGTGGCTCAATATCGGTACAATACGAAAGTAATTCCCACCCGGTTAGATCTCAAAATGGAGAGGAAGACATCAGAATCATTCAGAGAGCATGTAAACCGATGGAGCGATACAACCATCAAGGTCAGACCCCCCATGATGGAAAAGGAGATGGTCAATACTTTCATTTCGACACTGAAGGCCCCGTATTACGATCACTTAGTGACACAGACGAAGTCAAGCTTCGCAACTATTGTTCGATATGGGGATGACATTGATGAAGGGGTCAGTTTTGGGAGAATCATGGACTATACAACTTTTCAAAAGGTAATGTACTATCATGGTAGCAAGAACCCTGCCCCAATAAAAGCAAATGAGGGGAGCTCTCAACCGTTTCAGGTGCACTATCAGCCTCAACCATCGTTAACAGCGGAAGGATACATGCAACCAACTCAAGCAAAAATGCCTCAACAAGAACAATAATGCATAAATCAAAGTCCAAATTCGCTCCCGATGTATGATGAGGACATCACAACTACATCTTGGGTAATCAATATCATAGACATGGAAGGATGCAATGTTGGACCCTATCCATCTCAAGCCCATTTGAACAAGAGTCAAGTCTCCCCTATCTCCGACACCATATCCAAACAGCATCTGCCAGTTCAACGACATCCCGTCGTCTTGAACTGGCCCTCCCCCATCATCACCTCATATAATCCCACACCACGACCAGTTGTTCTTGATTGGCCTACCCCTCCACCTAACCAAACTCCAATCCCACGACCAGTTATTCTTGATTGACCTATCCCTCCATCCAACCAAACTCCCGTCTCACAACTTATCGTGCTGAGTTGGCCTATTCCACAACTCCCAACAGACTTGAAAAGGGTTTCCTTCAATTGCAATCATATCCAACCAATGAATAATGAAGTCCCAGGAGAGGTAGTTGTCGAGGTCCAAAATTTCAGGGAGTGTATATAGGCTTTTAAATCAGACTTGACCAAGGAAAATGAGAAAGTCAAAGAAGATGGGGAAAAAAGTGACAAAGGGGAGAAAGAAGAAGCGACCGAGAGAAAAAAAGAAGAAAGAGATGCTAGAAGAGAAAAAAGAGAAAGAAGATCAAAGAAAAGAATCTGAAAAAGCAAAAGGGTACAAAATTATCAATGGACCTATGATGGACAACTTTGAGTAGGTTAAGAAAACAGAGCTGTAACGACCCCAAAATCCTACAAGGCTAAAATAGGACTTTGGAATCGTCACATTACATAAACCTGCTTAAAATCCATGCATACAAGGCGTGCTAACACGAGTCGCCAAGAATGAGGATAATAAAATTTTGATCATAAAAAGTCAAACCATCCTGTACAATAATAGTCCATACACCATAGCTCCTCATAACAAAATAGTCTAAAACCATCAGTAGGGTAAAACAACTAAGGCAACATCAACTAAAAGTCAAAAAGTCTAATATAAACATCTCGTCCAAAAAGAAACACTAAACTACTCAATAGGGATGACTATCAAAATCCCTAGCCTCCCCCTCAGGAAGCTCACCTTCTCCCTCTTCTTCGGCGTACACCTTCTCGGTCCACGACTCTCCTCCTAAACTTAAAGACAATGACAGGTCGATTGAGCATGAAATACTCAGTGGATAAACAAACTAATAACAACATAAAATAGCATGAGCAATAATAATATCATAACTTAGTTTATCGATGCTTAATCATAATACTTTCACGTAAAATAGACATAATCAGGTGCGGAGTATATAACATGTCATAACATTATCTTGACTCGTGTACTCGTGAAATTCTTATCCATGAACTTAACATATGCATAGACTCATACATGCATGATTCATAGTGTGTTTGTCCCGACAACGCATAATCATAGTGTTTTGTCCCGGCAACGCATAATTCATAGTGTTCGACAACGCATAGAGTGGATGTTCGTAATGGGGGATCATTCTTTCATAGCATAACAAGAATGTGACAACGCGTAGAGTGGATGTTCGTAGTGGGGGATCATTCTTTCATGGCATAATTCGTATCCAATGCATGCATGCTTGTGAGACAAGTGGACTCGTGAGACTTGAATACTTACCATGCAAGTGTACGTGTGCTTGAGTGTCGTGATTGGAATTCAAATAAGTCATCCCTTAAATTCCAATCTTCCATTAGGAAACTCCGCTAGGTTACATCTCCCTAGTTAGAGAATTCCCAACGTGGAGGATTTTTCTCTAAGGTTTGGCCTACCCAAATACCTATCACCATACAAGAAAATAGGGCATAATTTATCATAACAACCACAATATTCATTTAACTTAATTTCTTGATAATCAAAAGTATCATACTAATACTTATCATTCTTAGACATTTCAACAAATATCTAGAGTGCGTTAATTATGGATACTTTGCCCTTTCACATTCTTAACATTCCATCACACCATAATCCATCCACACAACCCAAATCAAAATCCACATCCATACATTCATCTCAATCCTCCATAGCATTTCCCTTCCTCCATTCAATCCATCCATTGTATAAAACCTATTTCCATCTCTAACAAGCTTATTCCATTCATAATTAGGGAAAACAAACTAAATATCAATTATATTATACTAATATTCACCAACATCATTAATAGAGTTGAGTTAGGGAGTTTATCGACCTTAGGGATCCTTACCTTGGATCCAAATCACTCCCAAGATGATTTGGAGAAGCTTTGAGGACGATCTCCAAGCTTTCCTAGCGATACCCAAGTTATCTTCTTCTTCTCCAAGAAATCCCTCTCTCAAAACCCTAGGTTTTTCTCTCACTTTTTGCCAAATTAGGTTAGAAATAGGTAGAGTATTCTAATACCCCGAAATAGGATCCCTATTTATAGCCCCAAGGATTGAGGGTAAAAAGACCTAAAAGCCCTTGCTGAAATTCTGCAAAAATACGAAAGACTGAGCGATCGGTGGTTATGACCGAGCGATCGGTCGCCTACCGATCGACCGGTGCTCTTGACTGAGCTCTCGGTCAAAAACACTCTCTGGAAATTTTCCCCATACAAAATTTTAGACCAATCGATAGATACCGATCGATCGGTTTTGGACCGATCGATCACTACTTCTGACCGAGCGATCGGTTGTGAACCGAGCGATCCCTACCGATCGGTGTTCTACAGATTTTTGACCTATACTACTGTTTTAGCCATAACTTATGACTCGTTCGTCGGATTTCGACGATTCAACTTGCGTTGGATTCGTCTTTCGAAAAGAAACATTTCTAGCGTTTTAGAATTTTCAAATTCCCCTTTATTTATGGACCAAATTGTCCCCAAAGTTGACTGATCTACAATTCCATTAGACAAAACATCGGACAACCTATTTTTGACTTAGCTTAGACTAAAATTATGGAAAAACATTAAACATGAACCTCGAAGAGGGTTCCAATACCTTTCTAATGGTTCAAGAATCACTCAATTCCAATAAACGGTGCCAAAACTAAAGCTTCCTAAAGTTCAGGGTGTGATATGACATCCCTCCGTTTACAAGTTTGATTAAGCCTTAATCACACTACACCCATTTAGATATAAATACATAAACATTAAAACATCACAAGGACTATAATACCCCTAATACTTGCAATAAAAACATGAAGAAGATTCGCGTCTCTACATCCTCCCCCCCCTTAAAAGAATTTCGTCTCCAAAATTTACGTACCTTAGGTGAACAAGTGCGGGTACTTTTCGCGGACTTCGGCTTCTCTCTCTCAAGTAGCCTCTTCTCTAGAGTGATGCTCCCATTGCAAGAGTACAAGAGGACTTGGGATGAAAACAGAAGTAGTTACAAGTTGGACAACGTTATATAGTTGTTGCACCATTGAGGGTTAATCCAAAGGACTTAGGCAAATACGATAAAGTGGATCCTATGTTAGTCTAAACACTCTGAAAGTGGTTTAAATCATGCCCATCAATTTTAATCTTATCATAATTCTCATCATCATACTTTTCAAAAAAAAAATTGTGTGCTTGCTTGGATGTTTTTGAACTACGCTGGTCTGATTCTCTTTTCAAGGGATACATAGGCAACCTTCATAAGTACGACTCCACTGATGGAAAGTTTTCTAGTTTGTTTGTTTCTTTTTTCTCTCAAAAAAAAAAAAGTTTGTGACTCCCATTTTAACTGGACTCTGCAATGATTCTCAATAACAATCTTCATTTGTTTATTAAAAATTACATACAAAATCAGAAATGCAGAAAATGTAATCTCTAGATAACTTCCAATGATTCTCGGATCAGTACAATTGACTTCACCGGCACCACGCCCATTAGCAACCTTTGGCCCTGTTCTTGCTTCGCCCACCTGTAAAGGCACAAATACAGGAAGTAAAGTGCATTGTTTCTTTTTGACATAATACTACTGCATAAACTGATAACTTCCAGGGAATCAAATGATCAATGTTAAGGTATGAACAAGCATGTTTTGAAAGAAATATCAACTAACTAGTATTTACCTGTGCAGGATGATGACCAACATTGAAGTTAATGTCCAGGTCGAAAAAGTACTTTCAGTTGGAGCTCTATGCTGCAAAACAAGAAGAGAATCAACAATGGGTCCCCAAAAAAAAAAGTCTCTTTTGCAGTAGGAAAGCTTGACCGACTCACTCACCTACGGCCAATCAATGGCCGTCTAGTTGGGGGGTCACGCTATAGAGTAAACTTTAAGTTTGATTTATCAAATTTAATAAACATACCAATCAACGGTTTGGTTTATCCCATAACCACAATCGTTAGATTCCCCATTTTGGTTTGTGCTCCCCGAAGTTAAATTAAGGATTTAAAGAAGAAATTTTGGAAAAAATTATTTGAAAATCTCTTTTCATACCATTCTACTTTGCGCAGGCTCGGATCGAGCCTGTGAGGGGGATCGAGGTTCCATGAAAAGGCCCACGTGTTGGGCCCATCTTCGTTTCTTTCCACTCTTTTTCACCGAGATTTCAAATTGGTTTGATAAAATGAAATTTTAAAATATTTAAACTAACTTCAAGGGGTGTACGAATAATTTTCACATGCAAAATAGGCTTATGTCTATTTTTCTTTACCGTTCTTTGCAAGCAAATCCGGCAAAAAGGGGTAGTTGTAGACACCCTATTTTGCATGATCTATGATTTCATGGACTCAAAAGGCCCATTGGTTCCGAGTATTGAAAGAGATCAAAGAAGAGATTCGGACTCCAGTCTATCCAAGGTCGAAGCTACAAAGTGAAGCCCAGTCCAATCCGAGCCTGAACCAGCCAAAACCCAAAGGATAGGGCCTGTCTACGTTTAGAAAAAGCCCAGCGCATTTTAAAAGGGCGCGCCTCTTTTTTTTGTCAAATTTTGATCCTGCGGCTTTTGAAACAGCTCGATCCTATTTTTAGTAAAATTTTGATCCTGTGGCTTTTGAAACAACTCGATCTTATTTTTAGTGAAATTTTGATCTTGCGGCTTTTTAAAATGTGCGATTTGAAAAACCCTAATTCTGAACTTCGGTTTGCGTGCCAACGCGTTTTTTTGGATTATTTTAGTCCTACATCGGCTAGAACATAGTTCGTAAATTCGCGTATTATACATGAATAATACTTATAACGAATCAAACGTATAATTCATCTGTATTAATTAAAGCCAAGTAAACATTTGCGATTTTTTTAAATAAGACGAATTATATGCGAATTATTCGCGAATCGTTCACGACTTATTCGCGAATAATATATATATATATACAAACCCATAAGATAAATCCCAAATCCTCTTTCTTCTTTCTTGCATGCGCACGTAACTTTCTTTCTTTTGATGTCTTTCTTTTTCTCAATCTCTAACCTTAGTCCCTATCTCATTTGCCACAACGTCACTAATAGTTGTCAGCCACCAGTCATGAAGCACTCATTGGCCATTACTTAGTCTCCTCATTTTCTCTTAATCTCTCTCTCTCTAAATCTCAAACCCTAACTATTTCACAATCGTCACTGGTCACAATGACACAGCCAACCGGCAGTAGTTGAGGACCGAGTATTCGACTTTATAGTATTGTCAACACCAACAACTACCACTCTTCCTTCCAAGAGCGACTCTCTAGTTCTCTCTCAATCTCCAGTCTCCCTTCCACGTTCGACTCTCTCTCTCTCTCTCTCTCTAATTCTCCAATTGCACTTCTTTTTTTCATTTTCTGTAATATGAACTAAAGATTTAATGCATTATCTTAGAAATTTTATATATGTAATTGTATATATTTAGACGAATTTTTTAACAAATTATTCAGTATTGGCCTGAATTATACTCGAATTAATTCCCTACTGTACTTTTGACGTTCTACGTTTTTTTTTTCCGAATTTTTAATCGAACTAATGAATGCAAATTCCGAATTATACTCGAATAATTTCTGTACCGAATTTTTACCGAACGCCGAATTGCTAACTATGGGCCAGAAATGGTGAAAACCCTAATCCCCACCCTATAAAAGGAGTCTCACCCCCACCCATTTCTCATCTTTGAAAATCTTGAAAAATCTTTGAAAACCTTGAAATCTTGGAGAAATCTTGGGAAAAACTCTGAAAAGGCTTAACTCGGAGAGTCCCTAACCCTTAAAACCCAGAAAATCCAGCCATAAGCCCTAGAAGCCCTTGCTTCCTGCTTTTTCTTCGAAGGCTTTTGTCTACCTAGAAGTTATCTTCACCAACTTTGAAGGAAAGGTTTAAGGAGTTCGGATCTCACGAAGGATTTCTTTTCAACACTTGGAATACATAATTAAGGGAAAAGGTATGCAACATTTCCAATCCCACTCTACTTCTACCCATCCAAGTCTATTCTTCCTTCACTTTCTCTTAGTAGCTCAGTGATTTCCCTCCAAACGGTCGTGAGGAAGAGGAAATCCGGGTGAAGGAAAGGGTTGGAAGACAAGATCTTTGATTTCTTTCATTTTAATCATTTCTCTTGTTATTTTAAAACAAACTAGTAGTTTTTCTCTTTTCGACCAAACGTAGGCTCCCTCTCGATTCGGTCGAGGAGAGAGCGTGATCGTTCGCCGATTTAAGGAAAAGAGATCTGCCAATCAAGTAGAGAGAAGATCACCCTAACTCGGTCGAGAAGGGGTGATTTTCCAATCTCGAAGTTAAAAAGCAAGTAGAGAGAAAATCACCCTAACTCGGTCGAAGAGGGTGAATTTCCAATCTCGAAATAATTTTTTAAAAGAAAGATAATTGTGTAAATTAATTAATAGAGAAAAATTAAAAGGAAACCGTCTTTCGACGGATGAGAAGGGGTGCCTAACACTTTCCCTAACTCATAAGAGAATCCCCGGACCCAATCTCGGTTCTTAAATCGTGGGTTTTCATTGTGGGTGACCAATCACACCTGGATTTTTGATTGGTGGCGACTCTAGAGATCTCGACTTCTCATTAGTACGAAAAATACTGATGTGGGGAGGAGATCGACCCAGGCCAGCTATCGCACAATGCTTATTCGAAATTCTAAACTAAGAATGAGGGCAAAATGGACTTTCTATTAGCAATAGAGCTATTGCCAATAACTTGAGACTTATTTCACACTTAGAAATCTCCATTCAACTGAAGTCGCCAACTAATAGAAGAACTTTATTCGAGTAGGTTATATTTGGGTTTTGATTACATTTGATTGAATTGAGAGAAAATTTTGATATTGCATGCTAGTTGGTTGAATTTTGATTGCATTGAGATAAAATATGATTTGTGCTATTTATTCTGAGCTATTTCTATATTTTGCTAAATAACTATGTCATGCCAAATAAATACACTCGTATATTGTTTCTTTGATTTTATCTATTTAGATTATTATTTTTCCCATTTCTATAAATCTGATTTGCCCATACACACATGTAACCTAGATTTTTCTTTTTTCTTAAGTTACATAAAGCCTGCTTAAGCGTAATGTAATTTTTTTCTCAAGTTCACATAGTGCATATTTTTTGGGAATTTGGTTAAATGTCTGACATTGTAGGATTATGCCAATACATCCAGATTCGTAGATGGATTAGTTGGTATCATGTTCTTCTTTTTATATTATTATTTATATCTCTGAACTTATCCGAATTTGCCGATTTTTTCCCTTTTTTTTTGAACTTAATCTCTGTCGAATAATTCCTGAACCCGAACTTTGTTACTATGTATACGATGCCAAGAGACTTTACCTACTAAATTAGTTGGCACCTACCTCCATTGCTTTCTTTGTTTTTCTTCTTTAAACCCTAATCTACCAAACCCTAATCCATACCTCACTGCCACAGACCCCACCCTGCAATTTCCTCACTGTTGCAGCTGCTCTCCCCGCATTCTCTCATTGCCGCAGGTCTCCCAGCATTCCCAGCCCAGCCACAGGTCCCCCTGTAATTTCCCTTCAATCTCAGCCTATCCCCACCCATCCCCTTGCTGTTGCAGCATCCCCTTCTTGTTCCTGTTAGGCCGCAGCCCCCTACTCCCTGTCCTAGCTGCTGCACTAATCCCAACCCTACTCCATTGCTGTCCAACCCTCATACAGGTCATTGATCTTGCTGTAACAACCGCCCTACCTCACCCTTGCAGATCCAACATTCCCATAAATTCTAAACCATAAAACGGCAACCCTACAACCCCGAAACCCTTAAAAACAGCAACCCTCCTACGATTTCAAAGACCTAGAAAAGTAAGAAAATCTATATTGAATTGAGGACTAATCCCAAAGCTTGTGGAAGCACAAACTTCCATACAACACTTGCCAACATAATTGAGGCCCATATTTTAGATATTTGACTAGGCATCGAATCTTCATAAAAATTGTTTTCTTGAATTTTCTTGAATAATTATTTGTGATAGGATTGCTATTTTATGATTTTCCTTATTCTTGCTAATCCAATCTTAATCTCAGCACATTAGATCTTAGGCCATTGCATAGTCCTACATCTACAAGTTTACTTGATTTGCAATAGTTGTTTGAAGTTCAAAATAAAGCCGAATGGAGGTGACATTTATTGGTGTCACGATGTGAAATTTGCTTTCTTTCCTAGAAAAACTAAAAAGAAAATGACTATCATTTTGAAGAACTTTTTCTTCTTCTTTTGTGGTTCCTTATCCCATCTATTCGAAATCAAATCATGTTTCAGCAGTCTACTCTATCAAGGGCCATGTCTTTGGTTAAAGTGTGTGTTATCAATTTTTTTAAAATCTCCATTCATGTTCTTTTTGGACTTCCAGTTGCCCGTTTAGAGTTTTTAACTTGGATCAACTGACTTCTCATTGGAGCCATCATTGGTCTTCGTTGAACATGTTCAAACCATGCAATCGTCTCTCCCTTATCTATCACTTAAAGAGCTACTCCTAGATAATCTACGATGAGCTCCATTTTTTCATCTTATCGTTTTAAGTATTGCCACTCATCCGTCTCAACATCCTCTTCTTGGCTATAGTAGATTTTAGAATATTTTGCTTCTTGGTCGTCCAAGATTTTGCTCCATTAAGCATAGTTGGTCTTTCTATTGTCGTATTAAATTTTATCATCATTCTAATTGGAATGCAACAATCATTTCAAAGAAGAAAATACCTTAATGAATAATTAAGTAGTTTTATCCATAACAATGTTTTAAAACGTGAAGGCATGATGCGAGGTGTTAGGACCTCGCATAAGCCTCACATGAAAGCTTCATGCTCTCTCCTTTTAACAAATAAAAAAATATAAGAAAATTTGCAAAAAGATTCAAAAAGTTAATGAAAGATTATATATATATATATATTTGTATTCGTGTGCATTGTATGTTCGTGTGAGCGCACGCATACACATAGGAAATACTATATAAATTAGTTGAACCAAATAACAAATTAAAAAACGGACATTTAAGTTAGTTGTGACTGGAAACCTAATTCTAGTTAATGTATGAGACGTATGCCATAGACATAAAAAAGTGAGTTTCAAGGCATGAGGCGTGTGTCTCATGTGAGCCTCATGGTTGAGCCTCAAGACGTTTTCCTTAAGCCTTGCCCCGAGGCGAGCCTCGTGGCAGAAGCCTCGCACGCTTCTTAAAACACTGATCCATAGGCACCAAGTTGAAGATTAGGAATTGTTCAGCTAGGGAAATTTAACAAAAAAACAGAAAAATGACGGGGCAAGATATGAAAGATAAAAAATAAAATTATCAATTATGAAAATTAGAAACAATTATAATCCCTATATTAGTTACTTATTCGGGAGTTTTTCAAAAAGTCCTGAATAATTCGCATTTAATTCACAATTTATTCAAAAATTCACGAATATTTTGTAAGTTAATTGTTCAACGAAAAAGTTACGTTTTTCTGTTGTTGAAAAATCGGAGAATTTTGTTACTATGGTTTATCTAACAATTGCAAAAAGTTTGTTGTTTTACAGACTTCTACGTATCTACTATACAGACACTAATAAAATATCATCTGATGAAAACTCAAAAGTAGGCTCCTTCCAAATATCACTCACAACATGAACCTTGGGGAAGCTACTTTGAATTACGAGTTAAATTTTTTACGAGTACATTGATGGTTGAAGTCTAACGCCTAAGTACTTAGATTCTTTTGTGAAATATGATTCTTTTGTTACTTCATAGTTCATACTGTTATCTATATCCAATGAATCTACTGAATCCATTTCCTTTTTCAATTTTTAATGAACAAGGATAACTGTAGTTTCAGTAATTTGTTTTTCTGGATAATCTTCATTATATTTTAAATTTTCGTTCTAAAGCCTAAGAATGGAGCATCCTTCCAGAAGCTGAAAATCTACATTGGAGACTCAAAAATGGTTTATTGGTAGTGCATTTTAAGCATGCCATGCCATACCTAGAAATCAGATCTCATTCTTCGGTCCCCTAAGCTGAAGCTGAAACTTATAACTATCAAGTGTGATGGTCTTGAAGATGTCTTTTGACATGTGGCCATGATTTAAATGTTGGAAAAATCGAGTTCAACGGGGTTAGAAAGCATTACATTCCTTGTTGAACCTTAGGAGCTTTCCTGAAAAGAATCATACTACAAGTAGTCAGAGATGTTTATAGGCAACCACTGATGGAAAATACTTACAGTAACCCTAACTGATGCTTAAATGTTGGAAAAACAGACTTCAACGAGGTTAGCAAGCATTGCATTCCTTTTTTTGAAGAGCCTTAGGAGCTTGTTTTGAACAGAATAACACTATAAGCAGTCACCGACATTTATAGGTAACCCCGGGTGAAAAGTAGTTACTGTTACCTAACTGATGCTTGTAAGATGGTGAGAGAAAAGAGCTTTTTTTTTGTTATTATTTCCTACAGTTAATTGATGCCATGAATATGGCCTTGTTCCTTATTTCAAATATAAAAGGTGAGGAAAAATGCCTTTCTTCCCTGTGGCATGAGTTTTTAAGTGGAACTTGCCCTAATGGGTGAGACTAAGATGGCAAAACTTTTGGACTGCCATATAAGCTGTCATGTGTAAGAAAACCACCCTTTCCAAACTTGTTGGTTGGACAGGCCCATCCAGGACACCCAGGTCTGCCTTAAACTGTTACATGGAAATTCAAAATTAGACATAATCTACAATGGCAATTATAACTATTTTGCACTTGTATTGTGCTGTGGTTTTCTGATACTGATAATTGGAGTGGTTTTTGTACTCTTCCAGTAACACTATGGGTGTGGCAGCTGACAGCTGGTTGGCGTTTATGGATAGAATTTTAACACTAGGAGGTGAATGCGCTAGTGAAAAAGAATGCTTGAAGGCAAAGATGCTTAAATTGGTCGATATCTACTATGATGCATTAGATGCACCAAAAACGGGAATGAAGGTTTGTTTCTTAAGTTGTACCCTCATATGCCGAATTTCCGAAGTTTGTTTGGGTTAATAAGCTTGTGTTTATGTTGTCAGTTTTTCTATTCTGATGTGCATTAGAGATTCTGATAATTATCCTACTTGCAAAATTATTGTAACTTAACCTGCCATTGGGCTTTAGGGTCATGTTATTGCAACATATCAGATTAGATTCAACCAGCCTCCCGCACTCATGAGATTGATTCTCACGAGTCACCTATTTCTGCAAAGTGAAGATGTACAAGGGACTGATGGAGGACTTTGAACAATCTGACAGACATTGTTATGCATATATAATAATGTATGGCCAGGAAATAGTGAGGTATATGTGATTGGCAACCAACTGAAGTAGGGGTTGGTAAGAGCTCTTTATGAATTGGATGAAACTCAGCAAGTTCCATCAAATGTCAAATAGTTTGAATATCTGTAACCACGCAGGAGGGGATAACATGCGAGGAATTGGAGAAATAAAATGTTAGGGGAATGAAATATCATTGTTATAATGTGTACGAGAAACACTGAGTCATTATGAAGTGTTTCTCATCACAATTAGGATAATTTATTATTAAATTAGGATTCTTCTAGATTATGAGTTGATTACCTTTGGATTTTGTTAGTTTCTATATATGCCCTATTTAGGATTATTGTAAAAAATCAATCAAGTTATCAATAAAGTCAATTTTTCGACATGGTATCTAAGCTGACTATCAAGTTCTTGATCTATCGTCCTTGTTGGAAGCCACCATGTGAATATCTGTTTATAAACATCCAATGGATCCACTTCTGCTTCGTCAAAAGTCGTTAAAAAACACTTTTCATGTCTATTTTGTTCCTGGTACACAAAAGAAGGTTTGGTTGATCCGAGGGCAACATATCTATTTCAGTTGCTTGCTTTATCCTCTTTTCTATGTGAATATCTAGTTGACCCGTCTTTGCAACATTTTAAAGTCGCCGATAAAACTCTACGGTGTCACGCTCACGAATATTGTTCAACCTCTGCGAGCTTGAGAGGGAGTGTTGAAGAAAATGGAGCATCAGGGGACTGAAGTATCATTGTACTACCGTATGAGATACACCAAATCATTACTAATGGATTTCATCATAATTGGGATAATATTTGATTAGATTTGAGCTTTTAGATTAGGATCAATTAGATTATTCTAGATTATGAGTAGATTACCTTTGGATTTTGTTAGTATCTATATAAATCATGTTTATGATTATTGTAGATGGTCAGTGAAGTTATTAACAAAGTTCAGTTCTTCTAAATGAGACACTTTATACTTGGGTTGGGAACATAATATATGTTCGAGGAGAGTAAAAAAAAACTTTAACCTTATTTTTCTTCTTCTTTGTTACACTACCTTATTATAATTCTTTGGGGTCGCTCACACGAATTCTATTCCACCATTCTACTCTATCTAGAGCCATTTCTTAAGTTAAAATGTATGTTACCAATTTTTCTCAGTATCTCCATCCATGTCCTTTTTGGCCTTCCCCTTGGTCCTTTAGATCTTTCAACTTGCACCAATTCACTCATTCTCATAGGTATTGTGAACACATAAATTTACCGCCTTTCCTCCCCTCTCATCTCTAAGTGTCGAGATAAGGTCCGAGAGTAGAGGAATAACGCTAAATTTATTCTAAGAGTCGCCACCTACTTAGGGGAAGTAGGATCCCAAGATAAATCCAAAATAAGGGGTCTGCGGTCAAGAGTAGTCTAGGTAAGAGATCCATTTAGGTCCTGGGGAAGGGGTTAGGCACCCCATGACCTCCATCCACTGATGGTAACCTACTCATTAGGTCTAAGCCAAACATTTAAAATCCCTAAAAATTTCCTAAACAATTATTAATTTTGCTAATCAAACATAGATCAATATGGGGTGTAAAAATTTTATCTTTGGTTGGGGTCGAACCCTGGTTTGGGCTGCCTACTTATCCGGTTAGTCGGAATCAGACCCTCATAGTAGTTCGGGAGGCCGTGACTGTTTTTATACTCGTTTCGGAGTGTGGTCACTTCCAACTCGTATTTGCGTTGGGGGGATGCGGAATTGAGATTTATGAATCTCATTCCGGGAGATGGTTGCGTGGCTAGGTGCTCGTGGAGGAGCTCTAGGGGGCGTTCATTCATTAGGGTAAGTCCTTTTAGATTTTTTGAATGTTTTTGTTATTTTGCATTTTTTGATTTTTTTGTATTTTTTTAATTTTGGCAAGTTTTAACTAGTCAAGAACTAAACTAAATGCCCAAGGTAGGCAAAAAGGAAAATAAAGCCTAACTGACTTAATTATCTTAAAGGCAAAGAGCAGGGCGGATCGAGCGGCCTTAAACCAAAAGAGGCTATGGTTTAAATACGGACCCTGCTCTAGGTCCCAAGGGAAGATAGACCAGTACTTTTAATTTATTTTAATCTTTTTATATTTTTTTGTCGTTTCTTTTTTGTAAGACTAACTAACGGGGGTGGGTCAATTATTTAGGGTTAAAAAAGGAAAACTATCTAAGTGCCCAATGTAGGCAAAATAGGAAAAGAAAATCGTGGCCTAACCCTATTGTACACACATGGATAATACTTACATACACGACAAAATAAATGGGCTCAAAGAGAAAGTTAAGGGGCCAAGGCCCATTGACCACTAATGGTCAATTGGCTTTGGTCCGCTATCTTTCTAAGGCCTCGAGAAATAGGCCCTATAATTTTAAAATGATTCTAGGGGCTTCCAATGATTCAAATCTCCCGCCCAAGCTTTGAACTATCCAAAGAAATAATACACTACAATAAATTAAAGGTATTAAATAAACATGGGGGTAGAGATATACCTGCGAGGGCTGATGGTAGATGTGTGATATTGTCGGCTGCTCCGGTATATGAAGGAAGAAGGTTGGCGTCACACTCAATTCTCTCACTCACTCAATCCCCAGAACAAGGGATCCACCAAATAAAATAAACAAAAACAAAAATAAAACCCAAAGAATGAGGCTGGCTTAAAGCCTTGTTTCTGTACAAACAAGAACAACCAGATATGAATTGCAGAAAAACGTGAATAACAATATATACATGAGAATAACAGAAGCTAGATGAAACTTTTTAAAAAAAAAGAAAAATAAAAATAATAATATCATAAGGAAATACAGAGATCATCAACAACCTAAGATGATTGAAATTGATATCTATAGATCTAGATAAAAACGATGGGTAAAAGCCACGGCTGAACCAGATGAGAAACCAGAAAACGAGTTGGATACCTGAAGAACGTGAAGATGAAGGAGACGATGGTGCTGCTGGATCTCAACGGAGCTGGAATGGGTGAACGCAGAAAAAGAGGGAAGCCGTGAGAAACAGGGAGTTCGCCGGAATATCTATTAGAGATGAGATCCCAGAGACAAAACTCAACAAATCTAGCATAAATGATCCAGAAAATCAAGAACAAAATGAAAAGAATAACAATAAAAATAAACAATGCAATAGTGTTCTAGATCTAGATCTAGATCTGGATCCGGATCTAGATCTAGAAATCAAAAAAGGAGGTGGATCGGAGGGGGTACAGACCTGTTACTCGCCGGAAAGGTAAACTTGCCGGAAATAGTGGCGGCGAACTGAGGTATAGATGTAGGAGATGAGGAAGAAAACCACAAGTGAGGTCCTCTTGCCTTTGGAAACCGCCGGAGAGTAAATCGCCGGATGTCTGGTTCGATCGGGAGAAGGAAGTCATAACCAGATAAAAAAATAAACAATAAATAAATAAATAAACCTAGATCTAGATCTAGATCTAGAAAAGAGGGCGAGGAGATGGATGAGAAAACTAACCTGATCGACGAAACCGGAATCGACGAAGAGTTGGATTATCCTGCTAGAGCAGCGTTAAACTCGCCGGAGAAGATAGACGACTTGAGGATGAGATTCGTCACCGGAGATGAAGGGTGATTCCTTGGGTGAGGATCGAAACTCCTCAGCCCTGTAACTCACCGGGAAATGGAAATTGAAATTGCCGGAGGTGGAGACACTGGAGAGGTGCGATGATGAAGGGCTGCTACCGATGACGCAGAAACCGCCGAGATGGAGCTGCTGGTTTGAGCTCTGCCGGGGATGGAACAGCGGGGGAAAGATGCCAGAGCTCGAGAGAGGGACTTGCCGCTCTTCTCTGCAAAAAAAAATAAAATTTGGGTATTAAATCCCTTTCTCTTTGCTTATATAGTGAACAGTAATGGGCCAGGCTTGGCTTAAAGGGCTTTAGTGTGGGCTTGAATTTTTGACTTGGATTTTATTTTGGAAACATAGTGGGTCACGTGAATTGGGTTCTTGGCCAAGGGCTTTCATGGAATTTCTCTTTTGAGGGTTTTGAACAATGGGTAAAGGGGATGATCTCTCTCTCTCTCTTTCTCGGATCTAGAACCTCGACACTCAAATAAAATAATAAGATAAATTAAAATTAAAATTACAAATAAAAATAAAGAGATTAAGGGGTGTAAAAATGGGGTGTTCACAGGTATTATCATTGATGATTTTCCAACGTGTCCAAACTATTTGAATTGGTTTTTCTTTAATTTATCACGTATTGAAGCTACACCAAAATTTTCTCAAATATGCTCATTTTGTATCTTATCTATTCTAGTTTTTCCACGTATCTATCTCTACATCCTCATCTCCGCTACAGTCATCCTATGTTGCTTTTGGTTAACATTTTGCTCCATAAAGCATAACTGGCCTTATAATTGTCTTGTAAATTTTCCTTCAAGCCTGCTCAGAATGCATTGGTTACACTTAAAGAACAACCCTCCTACTGAAGAAAAGAATAAAGGACACCTCATTCATCTTAATTATTCAGCCTAGACTATCATCACCAGTATAACCATATTATCATGATTGGATGAGAATTATTTGACCATGAGAGAGTCAGTGTACGTAAGAAACTAAGAGTTGAGTCATGCTCACTCGAAGTGAATCTCAGTTCTTTGATTTAACTGAATTTCTCCAGCCAAGCTGGAGCTTATTTTTGTTCATAGAATGCATAAGTTGACGAAAAATATGGCGAGGAACTTCAGCAGACCATGCTGAGGTTTTGTATAAATCTCTTCATGAAGATAACCACTGATAGATGCAATCTTCATTTGACATGAGAAATCTCCCATTGACAATGGGCACAATGATTGCGTCGCATGGTTCTACACTTCTACTGAGCAAAGGTCTCATCATAATCAACTTCGTACTATTGCTTTTAGACTTTAGTTACAAGGTGAATTAGATTTATTCAAAGAACAATTTTACTTGGCGATCACCCTGCGTTGCCCTCTTACCAGTGATAAAACTCCTGGCTCAGGGAGGCACAAAATCTTGAGTTTGCATAAAGTCAAGAACATATATCTCCTGCTCCAAACACAATAATGAAGCCTAACAAATGAATATTGATGAGGTACGGCAGTGTAGGTATTCAGTTTTTTTTTAGTTTAAGCAACATCAGGAGCATAAATCATATCAATATTTGACACCTCTGCATGGGCACGATTAGAGTGACTTCCTGAATAGGAGAATGATAGGATGCACGATGAGGAGAGGAACCAACGAAATCAGCAATATCAAGGTAGGGATCTAAAGAGGAAACACCTGAGTAGATGATGGATGTGGACTCAGACAGAAGTAAATAAGTGTTGAGTGTACGGCAATTGGATGTCTGGGGATGGATGACCCTACCCATTTCACACTGAACAATCCCAGCTCTCGTGTTCATACAGAGCACAAAAGGACATAAAAGTTATTTCCTTTCCTATTATCTTGTGTAGAATATACACAATTTATTGTACCACTGCTGTTAATTTGTTGCAATGTACTCTCACGAAAGCCGGAACAGCTTTTTCACATAAATCTTACTTTCAAGTGCTTGCATTTTCCTGCACTTGAAATTTATCGTTTGCAATTCTCTTCTGAAGTCATTCATAATTATCTAACTCTTATCTCCAAAACAGGTTGAAGTCCCAAAGGACTTAAGGGCTGATAAATTTCCGCATTTCTTGGAAAGGACAAATTCTTATGTTTCGACTTCTATTTTGGGATTACTTTATGATAAGGTGGATTCAATTAAAACTGAAAATCCATCATCAGAAGGTAATCTTTCCCTTATTTACAATTGCAGACTTGCAGTTTGATAAGAAAGTGAGGTATTCTGACTTGGTCTATGTGATAAATGATGTGATAGCTTTTATTGGATATCCAATATTTATATTTGGAAACCAAAATTGAAATTAATAGGTAGTTCGTTTTTCCTCACATACGCATCCAATATATTATGTTTTCTTGCAAAATAATAATAAAATGAGAAATATCCTTTGATTACATGGTGATTGAATTGCCACTTGCATGAATATTACAAGAGAATCTTAATGAACTTGTTTTTATCATTCTTGTGGCAATGATTGATAGTTATTTAACTGCTATGTAGCAGTTTGGAAACTCTCTTGTTTTGATTATGAACTTCCTCAAGCCTGCTTGGAGTTATGGAAGAAGCATTATGATCAGTACAGAGGTGAGATGACATTTGCCATGAAACTTGACGGGGAATCCAAAAATGAGTCTGCAAATGAAGTTATACAGAAATATAAGCAGGTGACCTTTCAATGCTTTTTACTCATACCTAAAGCCCAATTTTTTGTGTGAGAAAGGTGATGAGCCTGCCTCCAGTGCCTGCTTTCAAATTTTATAACTTACCGACTTGTTTCTGCAATGTAGATATTATATGGTGCTGTGGGGTTCAAAGAGAGTACAAGGAAGAGGGAGGAGATCTTTAATGAGGCTCTTGCTATTTATCAAGCCACTTATGACTATGCAAAGACCAAAGGTGCTGTCAGTTACTGCAACTTTGCTTGGAAAGTTGCAGGTCCCGCTCTCTGTGAGCTGCATGCCATAAAGCAGGGGGGTGAGTCCATTGTCTGTTTACCGTCTGTTCTATGTGAAGTTATTAATTAAGAAAAAGAACTTTATCATGTAAATAAGTGTTAAGCAATGGAAATTTAGTCTTCTCTGAGTATTTACTTATCCTTTGCCTCCTAAGCACCATTGGGTGCATAAGATACATTCTGAACTCTCACAGAAACTATAAAAATATGAGAGAGAGAGTAAGAGAGAGCATTAACTGAGCAAGTAAGAGTAAATCATATAAAAGAACAATAGACAGCAAGTATTCATGGGCATGTTGTCTAGTGTTCAACAGTATTGATAACCATCGGTTAATCAAGCACCTTGCAACAACAACAAAAAAAAACTAATTTTGGCTAGGCAGTCTTGCTGCTTATTTTAAAACCAACTTTGTATATGAATTTTTTTTTTTTAGTACGACGGTATCCAGGCCTCTTAGAACATCCAAGTAAGTCTCTTGGTATTGCGCCCCAAAATCCCACCTAAGAGAATGTGGAACTTTGACACGTGACTTACTTGACTTAATCGATTTAATGAGAGTATTAAAGACAAGCTAAAATTTGAACACAAAAATTTCTTCAACTAATTAACATTTGATCTCAAACAAACTTCAATTAAAATCCATAATCAAATAAACATAAATAAATCAAATCATCCATCGTGATCTTTAACCGTCATACTAAACCAACCATAATCAATTACAATTCTTGTGTAATTCAAACAACTATTAATAAAGCAAACTCAATAATATGGCCATCGATCAAGATTCCGATCTTCTTCAGGATGAGCACCTTCTGGTTCTGTAATGTACGCTTCCTCTTCTTATGGATCTGGAGCACATATATGAAATCCAAAACCTGTCGACAATAAAATTATCGGTTGAGTAACAAAATCACTCCACATATATAATACTCATAATAAGCAATGTCATCGATCAAGATCCCGATCTTCTTCAGGATGATCACCTTTTGGTTCTGTAATGTACGCTTCCTCTTCTCACGGACCCGGAGCCTAGATATTAAATACAAAACCTATCAACAATAAAATTATCGGTTGAGTAACAAAATCACCCCGCATATATAATACTCATAATAAACAATGTCATGAAAATCAACAAGCTTACAATTAACAGATCAATTCAATTTACATACATAAATCAGAGTGCGGAAATCATGTGTGTTCATTATGTCATTCACTTTCTTACTTTATTACTTTATAACATATAACATGTAATGTGTATAACTTAAAATACCATTTTACCTATTATGGAGGGATTACTATACTTACCGAGATACCATCCTTTGTACATTATCCAGCACAGACGACTTACTTAGCACATTATCCGATGCGACAACTTACTTTTTGCCCTGAGGTAAAATGGTAGTTGGTTTGTGCAAAACTCATCATACATTAATGCTTTAATGTACATTTACTTTCTTATTTTGATTTTGTCTTACTTGTGATCTTATTAGTACCCTTAATTTCCACTTCATGCTTGTACGTATTTTACAATCGTGCATGCATGTGCGTGTATGTATAAACAAAGACTTTTAAATCAAATTCACAAATCATCTTTAACAACATAGATAAGGGATCATATCGAATTATCAACGTACTTTCATAACAAAATTGCATAAATAATCACACTAACATAAATCTCTAATTCCACAAAACCCATAACTTTCATCCAAGACATTCAATCCATCCAATTCAACTTCATAAATGCATCCCTTCCTCCACACACATTCACATAACTTCATAATAATTCTCATTCCCCTTGTTCGAGCATAAAATACGATATTCACAGGATTATTCACATCTTACTCATGTTTTTCACATCTTACTTAAGTTAGGTTTTCACATCCTACTTTAATAATTCCTAGGAACAATGCATAAGGGATGATAGAAATTCTTAGATCTTCTTTTATTCATATTCTTTACATAGATATATTTCTTAAATTTCTTACTTTAGGTTTATAATCATAAAATTGAGAATTAAGGAAAATTATTTACCTTTTTTGATCGATCTTACGCTTAAGAATGCATTCGATCTCGATTTCTAGGTGTTCCTTCTTCTCCGATTGAAAGCCCTTGCAAACCTTAGGTTTTTCCCTTTTTTTGTTTTTCTCAAAAGTCTAGAATATTTTTCTAACCTAAGATTCACGAAATAAAGAATTTATATAGGTTTTAGAATTCTAGCTCTCTTAAAACTACTAAAATCACGATTTTTTGTATTTCCGGACGTGACCAGCAATCGATCACCCACTTAATGCGATTGATCGTAGCTCATACAAATTTATGGGAACCTTACGGGTGTCCCTACGATCAATCGGTATGTCACCAGCGATCGCTCCTTGCGACCAATCAGCCTGAGATCCTACGATTGATTAGAACTGGTGCCAAATTTTCGACAACATTTTGTTCCTCGTTCGATCAATCATCTGATATCATGCGATCGATCAACATTGGTTTTTTTAAAAAAAAAACTTTATAGATATCTTTAATTTCATACAATTTAATTATAAAAAATGCTAATAACGAATTAAATATTTGAGTTTCTACATTTAGGCATTTCACATTAATTCTCATAGGGACACGTACATTAAAATAATAAACATTTTTCTAAGAATTTCATATAAATGGCATAAATGCCGATGAATTAAATTCGGGTCTCTACACTCAGGCCGTGCAAATCCCCTTATACTTCACAACTAGGAAAGCCGGGATAAATCCCAAATGGTGGCTAACAAGGGGAAGGAACTCGAACTCAAGACCTCCGCTTACTGAGGCGTGGTCTTGGCCACTAGCCCAACCCCTCTCTGAAACATGATAATGCAGTGGAAGATTAATGAAATAATTCAAATATAAAAAACATAATCATGTCCTGATGAGAGAGAAACAAAACTTGTTTCCATTGTTCAGCAGGTTTTCCAGAATGGCCTGAAGAAGCTGCTACTTGTGTGGTATGGAAGGAGATCTAATTCGAATTTGAAGCAATAGATATGACTGTAAAGAGAAAACCAGGCAAATGTTTGAACCCAAAAGAAGAATTTTAATATATAAGATTTTCAATTCATAGATATTGCAATGACTATCCAAATAAATTGTTAAGTGTGATGCGCCAAAAGAAGGCCACACCAACACTATGATTCCACATCAAAAGAACTGTAGCTTGTTTTATCATCCAGCCCAGTGTTGGGAAGAAAATATGGTATTGAGTACTGAGATCGAATCACAGCCATCCAATTGTGATTGAACTCAACCCGCTCACTTAAATATTTGGACCGATTGGGCTTGGAGCTTTTGGCCCAAGGCCCATTTTAATATACTTTTAACTAGACTTGTCTGCGGCTTAGTACCCCAAACCCTCTATTTACCCACTTGCTCCCGCTCTCAAGCCTCGCTATCACGATTTGTGAGCGAATTCGTATCGAGAGCACGGTTTCTATTTTCATAAATCGGTTTTCATTTTCCTAGAGCGTGGTGAGTGCGCAAAGGTTGATCTCCACGCTCATGTCGGCCATTTTTTTAACTACTGTAACTCATAAAAGTGATAAAACGAAGATGATAAACAGGGAATCGAAGTTTTTTAGATATTTACACTTTTATCCTCCTTCTGAGTTAATGCTTACCGACAGACATAAAAAGTCTTTAAAAAAACAAAAAATCTACATGACTGCCGTGATGTGGTGTGAGTTGTGCCAGTGTACATGAGTCTTTTTCAATTCTTTTTTTTTTACATTATTTATTTTCAACTTTTTTCTATTATTCTTTATTTTTTAAAACCTACGGGATGATAATTCGTTGCCAATTTCGATTGAACTCTCCATGAGTTTAATCACACTCTGAGGCCAACACAATTGAACCTGAGTTCAATCGCACCTAATGACCAATATTTATTTTTTAAAATTCTTATTAACTCTGGTTATAATTCAGTAATCTTTAAAATTTAATAATATAATTTTGATTTTAAAAAAATATTAAAATATTATTTATATATACGGTGCTCCGGAGGCGCTCCCGACCCTATCCTAAATTGAAATTTGACGCTCTAGCACTCTCGCTCCCGCTCCATGCTCTGGTTACTTATGTCTGTGGTCTGCCCGATAAGGCCATTTAAAAATCTCTAAAACAATCCTTTTTCCCTATCAATTCCTCGGTAGGCTACGTGTGTTGGCCTATGTGAGTGTGTGTGTTAAATCATTCAATAAAAAAACAGTTTAAATATGAAGCGGAGCTCTGCATCATGTGGAGCCCCCCTTTTAAACTAAAGGGAGAAATGTGTAATTATTGATAATTACACATTTTGCCCCTAGTGTAAAAAGGGGCCATAACAAATGTGTAATTTTTGATAATTACACATTTTGCCCCTGTAGTGTAAAAAGGGGGCTCTACATGATACAGAGCTCCCCATGAAAATTAATCTAAAAAAAAAATCGTTAGCTGGCTTGCCTGTCACATTTATTAACCAGGCTAGTCTGGGTCGAGTCCACCCGTCCACCCATTCACACTCCTAAGAGGCTCTAGCTCACCATGTGGAGTGACCAGATGGAACGTGGATTAAATGGTTTTTCTCTCCACGTTCATTAGGAAATCTCTGCAATAGTTGAGAATACCAAGGTTATGTGGCATCGCAATCGTCTCATCTAGCTTCAATTTGTGCGTAGAGAAGCCAACCAAGCTGCTCACAATAAAGCCAAGCTTAGGTTGTTATTCTTTGCCTAAAGTGTTTTCAGGCAGGAGATCTTTTCTTCTTCTCCCTTGCCAAACTTTGTAAACATTAGTTATCCTTAAATGATATAGTTTCTCAACCAAAAAAAAAAAAGACTGGTCCTATGGCGTAGAGAGCTTTTGAAGTTCTATGGAGTTCCACTACTCCGTGAGAATCACATGCGATTTAGTCTAAAGACAATTTTACTTTGTTCTTAATTCCCATGCAAGAATTCGGTTCAAACAAATAACACGAATCTTGCCTCTTGTCAAGGAGTTTAAATGTGCTAGGCCACTACTCTCCCTGTGGGAATGAACGTGTGTATTCCCTTCATCTCTTATCTTAGTAATGCGGATTATGCCCCAAGACTAGTGCCTTGTCTAGCACCACATATCCCCATGAGGATATGCTTTGTAAATGTGTATAACCCGCTTTAATGATGCTAGGGTTGATGTTTCTTGGGGAGGATGAAGAGTTATGGTTTGAAGAGCCTAGCTAGAAGGAGTGTTAAATGTATAACACCTTTAAACTGGTGTTCTTGTTAACGCCTTTAAACTAGTATTTTCTATTTACTTTATGAATACGTCTTGAAAGTTATATAGTCATGACAACCGACGACATGACAAGTTCTCTAACCGTCTTATTCCTTTCTCACACATTCAATTGTATCTTGACACATCAAGTTATAGCTAGCTAGTTGTGTACATTAGCGTTAATCTCACTTAAATCCCTATAAATAGGGGGTGACATAGAGTTCAGATACCTTTTGAGAACTTAACTTGAGAACTTTAACTTTTAGTTTTAGATTTTTAAGAGACTTTTGCTTTTGAGCGAAGAAAACGTTTTCTTCGTAACGAAGTTTCCTTCAATTGAAAGGAGTTTTCTTTTTGCAAAAGATTGAGTATCCCTTTTCATTACTTTGTTTTGAATAACATTAATTAATTAATCATGCAGAAGAAGATTATAGAAACCATCATCATCATCCATCTCAACAAATACAAATGTCGGTACAAGCACATTCTAACAATATTAATTAATTAACTGTAAGCAAAGACTACTGGTAGGTCTTTATGTGTCCAATACTACAAGGGCATTTGGTGACTCTAATCTAAATAAGTAGAACTTATTTGAAAATTGAGTGTATTTGAACTTTAGATTGTTAAGTTAAAATTTAATTGAATGTTTAGATCTTTTTGAAGTAGATATTTTAGAGGTAAAAACCTCTACTTTAAAAAGTAGCACATGTTTACTTATTATTTTAGAGGTAAAACCTCTACTTTAAAAAGATTTAGACAGTCAATTAAATTTTAACTTAACATTCTCAATTTCAAATAAACTCAATTTTTAAATAAGCTCTACCTATTTAGTAGAGTTACCAAACGCCGCCTAAATAATATTATTTAGTATTGCTGTTCTAATGAAGGATTAGAACTGCCGTTGCAGCCAAACACCCCAAAAGAAGGAAAAGCCGAATTAAGATAAATCTTTGGGCACAAGTACTATATTGAACAGATTCGAAACATAATGTCTGCTTAGGTTACAAGAAAGTCATAGTTCAGTTCCTTTTGTTGTTAAAAATTAAAATAAAAAATAGTTGGTTCCTTTTCGGACCTTAGATCCAAACCATTGATCCAAATAGACATTTAGTCACCGTTGGATCCATATCTCTGATATAAACATTTTAAAAAGTTGATTTGTCATACATATGTCTTACTTCACGAGGTGGCTTTGGGTCGGGAATGGAGAACATTGGAAATTAAGGTGTGTTTTTTTTAGGTACTCCACGGATAGGCCATAGGACAGTCAACCACACAACTACACGCTTACCTATGGAAAGGTGACACGTGTTTTTTTAATAAAAAAAGTTAACCTTTTTAGTGGCATTAGGCTCACTGCACCACTTTTTTAAAACATTTATTGGCTATAAGCGCGTAAAAAACCTATGATATCTCTCATGCAGTCATGATATTGTAATTGACTTATAGTTACCCTAGTGGTTAAATTTAATTGACTTATAGTCACCCAAGTGGTTAAATTTTTCTGGGTGGAAATGTTACTCTGTAATACACTCTAAACTCACACACACAGCAGAGCTAAGGTAGCCACTAAGGTGCCATAAGGGTAAGTCCAAGCAACCACTCCAAAAGGAGGGGTTTTTCCCAGATTGCCCCTCTAGTATGGGGTTCTTCCCTAAATAACCAGGTTTCGAAAACCCTTCTCTAAATGCCCTTATAATCTATTCTCCATAATTCAGTATTTATGAAAAGTCTTAAATACCCCTCCATTGATTTTGAAAGAAAAAGAAGAAGAGAGATTTAGGTTCGTGGATGAAAGATCTTCGTTCCCACCCCATTTCCGGCAAAAGTTTTTCGTTCCCACCCCATTTCCAGTGAGAGTTCTTCATTCAAAGAAGAAGAAGAAAAAGAAGAAGAAGATGATAAGTACGTGGATGAGATGAATGAAGCTCACCCACTCCTCTCATCTTCCAAATACTCCTCCATTACCATTTATACTGATTTTGAAAGAAGAATATTAAAAAGAAGAAGAAAAGATGAAAAAATCGCAAAAATCTGAGTTTCCCGAAGTTTTTTGCACGCAGGATCGATACAGTGCATCGACCTCGTGCATTTTATGCATCGACCGTGTGCAAAATGCATCGACCGCGTACAAAATGCACTAGGTCTATACAATGCATTGACGTCGTGCATTTTATGCATCGACCCCGTGCAAAATACATCGACCGCGTACAAAATCCACTAGGTTAATGCAATGCATCGACCTCGTGCATTTTATGCATCGACCCCGTGCAAAATGCACTAGGTTGATGCAATGCATCGACCTTGTACATTTTATGCATCGACCCCATGCAAAATGCATCGACCGCGTACAAAATGGACTAGGTTGATGCAATGCATCGACCTCGTGCATTTTATGCATCAACTCCATGCAAAATCTATCGACCGCATACAAAATACACTAGGTTGATGCAATGCATCGACCTCGTGCATTTTATGCATCGATCCCGTGCATTTTATGCATCGACCCTGTGCAAAATGCATCGACCGCGTACAAAATGCACTAGGTTGATGCAATGCATTGACCTCGTGCATTTTATGCATCGACCCCGTGCAAAATACATCGACTCCGTACAAAATGCACTAGGTTGATACAATACATCGACCTCGTGCATTTTATGCATCGACCTTCTGCAAAACGCATCGACCGCGTACAAAATGCACTAGGTTGATGCAATGCATCGACCTCGTGCAAAATGCATCGACCGCGTACAAAATGCACTAGGTCGATACAGTGCATCGACCTTATGCATTTTATGCATCGACCCTGTGCAAAATGCATCGACCGTCGTCTTCAAGCTTGGAAATATGACTGTAAATCATAGAAAATGAAAAAAAAACACATGTAAACACATATATAACATGAAATATAAGGTTTTGAACCATAAATACAATGATTATAAACATTTTTTCATGAATTAATCATACATGCAATGATTTTTTTGAATTCATTTTTTTTAAAACACAAGAAACCCGAAAATGAGGGTTGTTCTTCGGTTAATGACGTTTTTTCACGAAAAGAACATGAAAAGAACGCTCTTGGAACACAGATCTCTCGCCGGAAATGGGGTGGGAACGAAGTTCTCCCGTCGGAAATAAGGTGTGGACGAAGAACTCGTCGGAAATGAGATAGGGATACCCAAAGTCTTTTTTTCAAATGATTTGGATAGAATGGGAAAAATTCGCATGTGCGAATAGATGCACATGTGTGTGGGGGCATTTAGAAAATGGTTTTTAAAACCTGGTTATTTGGGGAAGAACCTCATACTAAAGGGGCAATATGAGAAAAACTCCCCAAAACGACCTGTTTTAAAGGAGGGTTGATGAACCCTTATACACCCTGCGAAGTCAACTTCCCAATTCATGTTGTACTAAACTTGGGATACGCACTACCTAATTGATTAAAGAGCTTTGCTAGTCATATTCTCATTAAAAAGCCAACACTTATAAAAGCAAGAACGTGTGGTTTTTGGATGAGTAGGGAGTGCCTCAGAGGAGGGCTAGCATGTCTTGATTAAATGATTAGTGATAAACTAAAAAATTAAGATTGGGAAAAACATGTTAGTATTGGAGATAGTGAGAGAGGTGACCATAAATGAATAAGTTGGTTGAAAAAGAAGAGAGTGAGGACTTGTGCACATATAAAAATATGGAAAAAAATTAAAACACAAGATTTTTTTTAATGAGGTGGAGTTATTATTATTTATTTATAACATTGTTAAATATTTATAATATTATGTGTGTGTATTTGAAAGATTTATGTTAAATTAATCTCAAGAGCTTTTTTTTTGTTAGAAGGAAATAACACACTCACACTCACGAATACCCTTGTTGCACAAGTTACTTGCAACCACACAACTCTCTCAAAAACAAAGAGGGAGGTGGTGCTTTATAAGGAAATCTCAAGAGTTAAAGCTGACCAATAGAGGAAGAGGTAGAGGAAGAGGCATAGGCATGAGCAATTGGGTTGCTCTCTCCGTGAATACAAAAAAGCAAATAACAAAGAGGAGTGTTAGGCCAATCTCATTTACTCCAAATTTTTCCATAGACGTAAGATGGGCCTAATACTTGGAGATGTTTTATTATTTTAATGGTTTAAAAAACAAAAGTCAAAGATTGTTTGACATTTATGACCCAATTGCGCCTTTGGAAGATTTGCGACTGGAGCTAGCAAAATCCAATAACAAATGATATTTTCACACATCTTTGGGCTGGAACAGAAACACGTAGTACAATAAATGAGCAATTAGTTACCTCTGATTTTGGAAACAAAAAACAAAAATAGAACCACTATGCACCATCACTCTAACACCATCACTACGCCACCACCAACACCACTCCACCACCACCACCACCACTCAACCACCACCACCACCACAATCACCACCACCACCACCACCACCCATCACCACCACCCACCACCACCACCACCACCACCACCCACCACCACCACCACCACCCCACTACCACTCACCACCACCAACACCACCCATCACCACCACTCCACCACCCACCACCACCACCACCACCCAACCACCACTCACTACCATTCACCACCACCACCAACATCATCACCATCACCACCACAATCAGCACCACCACCACTATGGATTGGAATTGCTTACTCATAATTATATTCATCATATTTCCCAAACCCAAACGTGTTTTTTTGTTTTTTATTTTTTAAAACAAGTAATAGTTAGTAATGTCAAACATATTTTCCACTTAAAAAACTTGAAAACATAAACTTATTTTCAGTTTTAAAAAACAGAAAATAGAAGTGTATCCAAATGGCCCTAAGGTTGTTATTTCAGTTGTCAAATATTATTGGGAAGTGATTGAAAACTCTCTATGGAGAGCTTGTCTGTCCGTTTGAAAATTCAGCAACTCAAAGGTGCATGTGCATGAAATGATGGGCCCCACATGATGCTTGACACCATTAGATTGTCAATCCGATAGTATATACTATAGAGAGTTTTCAATCACTTCCCAATTTCATTTGGTTATGTGGACCCTAATTCTAATTTTGGTATTAGGTTTTGGCCAGAAGATTTGCTCTCATTTGTGCATGGTATTTGAAATAGTTATGTTCAATTAATTTGAAAAGTTAAAGTTAAAGCTTTCTATATTATAATGCTTGCCTAGGCATTTGAAAGATGGAAATAATTGAAAATTCCTACGGTTACAAGATGCACATGCATTAAATGGTGGGCCACTTTGATGGTTTGCACATCCAATTTTCAATCGGCCCAACTCTCAATAATACCTAATATCCAGAGTTTTAAATCACTCCCATTGAAATATTTCAATTAATTTCAAGAGTTAAAATTAGAGTTTTAGTGAAATTGCTGACACATCCCCTCTTGTTTGAGAAATCACAGTGCCCTCCCCTACAAACTGGTTAAGTTAACGATGTTAATTATTGAAGCATTCTGCAGTATTTGTCCCAATATTTCTTTTACTATTTTACCCTTTATTTATTTCTATTATTCAATTCCCTATACCCGGGTATAAGATTTGCTCGCAAGTCTTGTTCGTCTTCTCCAAAACTCCCCATAAGTATGGTCTCTCTCTATCTCTCTCTCTCCCCTCAATTAATATGATCCCAACTTTTTTTTCTCTATTATATGTTTTGTGAGCATGAGATTTTCCTACCCACTTTCACATGATGTGTTTTGACTAAGAGTCGCCACCTATTCATTTTTAGGGATAGGTCCCGAGTGATTTGGATAAGGCAAATGGTCTATCAGAGTTAGGGTAAGTGGTTCGATTAAGTCCCGGGGAAGGTGTTAGGCACCCCAGGACCCCCTTTTTATAACGGTTACCTACTCCCTAAATTTAAGCCAATTTAAACTCAAAATTAATTAAAATACCTAAGTATTTAAATAAATGTTAGTCCAAGAAAAAGAGAAAGCTAAATAAGCTAGGGTCGAACCCGAATAGGGTTGCCTACGTACTCACCAGGTGAGATCAGACCGAGCGTAGTTCTGGCACATGAGTCTGTGCCAAGGTTAGGGGTGTGTGTGTGTGTGCATAGGGTGGTCAAGGGTCTAGCCCAGAGACTAGAGTTTAATTGACCGGGTTGGTCAAGTGCGAGGTCGGGTCTAACCACAGTTAGAGGGGAGTTAACCATGGTTAGGGGTCTAACCGTTTAGGAAGACCTATCCCTTCTCAAGCTTAGTTGAATCTCTATACAACAATCTAATGGTGTAAAGGGATCCCACCTCCAAAGAAATGAGAGATCGTACTTATTCTTTTTATGTAAATATTTTTTATGGTCCAACTAGTGTGGATATGTGTAGGCCCATAGAGAGTGGAAACTAAAACTACACCTCTCTTGTTTTTATTTTTATTTTTCATTTGGATTCTATTTAGTCCTTCTAGAATTCTTTAGGAAAGCTCATCCCTCTCTAACTTTCATATGCCCCATTACATCGGCCACATTATATCATTCTACTAATAAAAGTATAAGGAGTAACCTAAACTTAATGTAGACAAAATTAACCTTCCTTATTTTATTGTTGATAAAGTAAACATTATATTAATAAATAAAGAGATAAGTTTAGGACTAATTTTTATAGTGGTTCTTAGGGATAGTATGGCCATTATGAATTTCATTAATGGCATTCTATGTAAATAATGAGCAAATTAATTTAAGAAAGTTTACTCTTTAACATAATCTCAATTAAATTAGAATTCTATTAACATTATCATATTTAAATTAGAATTCTAATTATATATACACATTTGATGAGAAAACTTCATTTTATTTAGTCTTTAGATATACACATGTTAGTTTAGAAGGTTTGTTGTTCACAAACGTCTCTTAACTAGCTAGGCAATCTCGATATCCTATGGAGGACTCTTAAGTGAAAGTCATATTCCTCTTGTTGAAGCAGCTTTATGGTGACGATTTCTTTTAAGGGTTCTGGGAATTAAAAACTCCTCTTCTATCAGGCGTGATGGAGTGTTCTCCTCGCCCCAAAAATAGAGAGCTCCGTACGACGAACTTCTTGAGAATTTCGGTATTACAGATGCGGAATCAAATAGTTCAAGCAATAAGAGATCAAGGAAAAAGATAAAAATGTGTCTGATTTTAATGATTCGATAACAGGGTTTGGTGAGAGCAGTCTTTTATGAGTATTTTCTTATCTTGTATATCATGATAATGTATCAGAATATGACGAGATCACATTCAAGTTGATATGAGAATGGAGAGGCTAAGCTACATTCCGGAGTCTTGTGACCGGTTTGGCCGCATGATATGTAGTGCATGAACTATATACATATATTTTTTTTTTTCTGTTCTTTTTTTTTTAATTTTTTATTTTTAGGGTCTTAACACTCTTATATATAATTATTATTTTTATAATAAATAATTATATTTTAATTAAAAAAAAAGTAATACGTGCAAAGCACGTGCACATTTACTAGTAATTTATAATGGTGTAAATGAACCTTATTAAAATGGAGATGATGTGTTTTCAATGTATCTACTTGTCTCTTTTTTTTTTTCCTTCATGTTTTATTTTGAATGAGTAAATGACGGTTAAGGACTTAAAAGTTGATGTTATCTAAAATGCCTCATACCAAGACAATTGTATTTGATTTATCGTCAACACCAATCCAAAGAAATAGGTATTGATAATAGACCATCTACTATCCATAATGCAAACACCTCTCTGTATGTCCTAAATATGATCTTTTAGTCTAACATCTCCTTAACATTTTCTTGGGTTAAATTTGACTTTAGTTAAGTTTGTCAAAATACTACTTATATGAAAGTCTAAAAAATATGATAAAATCCCAAAAGACCAAAAACATTTAAATATGACCAAAATACCAAAAACATAAATCAACCAACCAACTAAATAGCATGCTTGCTTGTAAGAATTACTTGGACTTGATCCTACCAAGTCGGGTAAGTAAGCAGCCCTAACGGGTCTAGCCTCCCTAGGTTAGTTTATTTTTAGTTTATATTACATTGATTGCTTAATTAACATGATCAAATAACTTTAAAATTTTTCTTTTTGAAATTCCACCTTAAATGGCTGAGACATAAGGAGTACGTTACTATCTCCCGAATGGGAGTCTCGGGGTACATAACACCTTCCTAGGGGCTTAAAAGAATCACCTAACTTGAATCTCGACTGTAAAGACCTAAAGTCCTTACTCCCATTATACCCAAGATCGTATTTTCCTTTAATTAAATAGGTGACGACTTTTATCTTTTGGCGTTTATGTCATTCCTCCGTAAAGCCGCCCGGAAGGAAAAAACGGTAAATTTTTTCCTTACTCACAATATACACACGATCTTCTCAACAATCGAGAGATTTAGAGGACCTTAATTTTGATCATTATCTGGTTATCATCAATGATAGTTTTGAATGCTCCTTCAATTTGTACTGATAGTTGAATTCTCGTCATTTTATTGGTCCAACTTAGTTAATGGATTCACCTGACTTCCATCGACTCAACTAGTGCTTAGTGTCGCGGCGTATGTTTTCCTCACTCCAGTCATGTACTGGAGTTGTTGGCCATTGGTGTGAGAGTATGCAACATCTAAGTAGCTGGTCATTTTGGTTGACAAGCGCTCCGGACAGTGGATATTAGAGCTAACTAAGAACATTGGGTTGAGACAGATTCATAGCGTGTTGGGGATCCAATTGTGGGTCTCTTGACTAGGGCATCAGAGATTTAGGTGGTGATCCCATCACCCGCATATTTTGACTGTTTACTATCACACTAGTCATATATTTGGTGTTGCTGGCTTATCGTTTGGGGAGAGGCAGCTAAATGCTAATCATTTACTTGCACGCGCTTCATGACATCGGCATTCCCAACCAGACGACAAATATTTTATTTTGGGCAAATACCAAATACACAGTAGGCCAACACACAAATGGACCCTTATGAATCAACAAATTTCATGATGCAACTTTTCTAATCCAGGCTTAGAACTGTCATGTAGCCAACAACCTCAACAGGATGAAATTTTCGAATAAAGGTTAGAACTGTTTTGCATTTTCTAATCCAGGATTAGAACCGTCATCGTACCAACCAACCCCAAAGAAGTAATTTTTCTAATCAAGGATTAGAATGGAAGGA
>JABCRI010000226.1:0-33209 GCA_015143295.1 Tetracentron sinense | reverse complement strand
ACCTTCTTTAACTCTAGTTACATTTTAACCTTTTGGCTTTTTTTTTTTTTAAAACAAAAGGTAAATGGTTAACACTAATGCTGTGTTTGATTGTTAGAAAATCCGTTAAAATTAACCTATGGAAAAGAAAGAAAAATTTTATGATTTCTAATATAACTTTTAATGTAGTTTTGGCCATTTCTTTTTTTGTCTGTGTTTTAATGTTTTTACTTATTTTCTCGACAACCAAACATAAGATAAAGTTTACTGAATCTTAATCACAATTAATGGATTGTCAAAAGAGATGTTTTAACATGTGTGATGTACTTGGACTACCTCATATGCTCTGTTTGGTTTTGAGGTAAAAAAGGGAAAACAAATTAATTCATGGAAATTGTCAATGGGTCCTATAGAAACTACCCGTACCAAATGACATTCCTTCCATGAATTCATTTGTTTTCTCCCATTTTCATCAAACAACCGGAGCATTAGAGAATTCCAAGCCTTTGATAGAGATACACTATGTAGAGAGCTCTAGTTCGAAACAAGAAGAACAACGTCATCCCTTATTGTCATGGGTAATTTGGAAATTAGCAATATGCGATTGATAAGCACTTACGAAGTGAGTATGTCGGAGCATCGCGTAGATGCTGATTAATAGAACTGTGTCAAGAGTACGAGTTTTACTCTTAAAAATTTGTTCCCAAAAAAAAACTTGTTTATTAATAAGGAAGTGATTGGGTGTGGGCGCCTCGATAGCACCACACACTATTAAGGATTGCCGTACGCGAACACCAAAACCCAAATGACACCATCACATGTGGGGAGAGCAACGGTTTAATGTATGTGCATCATGCGTCATTGATTTTGAATCAGACGTCACGTACTATGAGATATCTTATTGATTTTGATTAAAGAATACAAATTTGACTACATTGTAAGAGAGAAATATCATATTTACTTTCCATAATAGTGCTATAAAAGGGTACCCAATCACTTTCCTTTAAATTAATGAATGAATTAAACTTGAATTTTAAGCTTGATTACTTAATGAATCTAGTTTTTTTTTTTTGGTAATAGATACAGAAGCAGTAAACACTCACACACACAGGGGCGGAGGACGCCTTTTGAACCGCCAAAGTGCTCATAATAGTAAACCCATGCACGCTCACTCCAAAGCAGCCAAACTAATGTATTTTGTGACCCTTACTTTCCTTTGGCCCATCTAGTACCCAGCTGATGTGAACATCACTTGCGACTGGGTGTACCTACCCCTAGAGTCCGTATTATTGTAAGGGTTACCCAAATTTGGAGCTTATTTTAGTGAAAACCCCTAAATTTACTTAAGATTTGAAAAGAGAGAAAAAAAGTCATAGGCTCACCAAGGGTACACAAAAACAAAATAAAAAAAAGCAATTCTCATCCCAAGAGTCTCGTGTTTGCAACACAAAGAACTGAACATAGCCGGTGCTGTTAGGCCTTCGGCTAGCAATGCATATAGTATAGAAGCCCAGTGTGCATTAATGTTACGTCAGAATGCTAAACAAGTGGTGGACTTTCTGACGGGAGAGTTGCTATTCCTCATTTTGGATATTCAGTGTAGGGTTAAGAACTATTAATTTAGCTTTATCGTTATTGTTATTGTAATGCAATATGTTTTCCCCACCAAGAAAAAGTGCTTTGGTCGCAACCATGAAACTTATTGAATGTTTTTAATTATTTGAAGCCATTTTTTTTGGAACAACATAGTAAGCCTATAACCACACAGATTCCTCTCTTCAAATGTTGATTGAATTTTTATTATTCTAAAAATTCAACTATCTATCTATTACTCCGTAGTTAATGAGAAGGCTCCCCTGGAAAAGCCTATGTTTTTTTTTTTTCTATTACCCTTATACCATACAACCATGTAATTGACAAAATTTCAATTGAATTTTTGCTTACTTTTTTATACTACCCCTTACTCACTCTTATAATAGACTTGAAATTCTCTATGATATATATCATTAACCATGGTTAAGATTCACCCCCCCAAGTTCATCCACTTACCCTTGGTTTTTAGGGAAAAAATTTAACCCTAAGAGTTAGTGATTTTAATGAGGATTTAAAAAAAAAATTAATTTTTTTTTCTAAAAACCAATGATAAGTGGGTGAACCTTAGCGGTGGGTGAAATTTAGAGGTAAGTGCATCTTAACCACAGTTAAGGGGTGTCAAAAGAGACACATGGAATCCTTAGGGTTCACCCACTTATTCTTCGCTTTTAGAAAAAAAAATATTAATTTTTTTAGAACGTGGTTAAAATTCACTAACTTGTAAACTTAATTTTTTTTCATATTTATTTCTAAAAATGAAAGATAAGTGGGTCAATCCTAGGTGTGGGTGAATCTTAACCATAATTAAAAGGTGTCAAAAGAGACACATGACAACCTCAAGGGCGTAACTAGACTCCAATTGTGGTTAAGATTCACTCGCTCTTAAAGTTCACTCACTTATCCTTCATTTTTAGAAAAAAAAAAAATTTAATTTATAACCCTGATTAAAATTCAATAACTCCTAGGATTAAATTTTTTTCATATATATTTTTATAAAAACCAATGATAAGTGGGTGAATCTTAACCATAATTAAGGAGTGTTAAAAGGGATACATGGTGATTTTAGTGGCATAACCGAACTCCTCGCTCTCTCTGGTAAAATGCTCTAAAAGAAGAACGTCTCACCAAAGCCCCACCCGCCCCCTTTCTTTGCTATACCCAAAATGCCCCTATAGATTTTTGAGTCTCAAAATGTCCCTACTGCATTATTCTATAACGAACATGTCCCTCGCAATTTTTTTCATAGGGGATATCCAAAATTTTCCTCAAGTTTCTATGCCCAAAATATTTCTTAATTTTTTTTTAAATGCCCTTACTAGGGTCACTCTTCCCGGTCTCTCTACCTTTCCTCTCTTCTCTCACGTGCATGGCACATGCTACCCACTAGTTGGTAAGAAAAGTCTTAACTTACGCCTCATTTGGTTGCACTTCCATTTTTTTTTTCTTGTTTTTAAAACACAATTTTGAAAAAAAAAATTACACAAAACATGTTTCTATTTTTTGTTTTTAAAAATTAGTTTACTTCGTTTTTGAAAATAAAAAACAAAAACAGAAAACATGAAGTGTCAAATTTTTAGAAAAAATTTAACCCTAGGAGTTAGTGAATTTTAACCATGGTTAATAAATTTTTTTAATATTTTTTTCTAAAAACGACGGATAGGTGGGTGAACCCTAGGAGTTAGTGAATCTAAACCACAGTTAAGGGGTGTCAAAAGGGACATGTGACCACCTCAAGGGGCATAACCAGTTTTGGCAAAACCAATTACAACCGGAGAAGATTACGAGTCAAATAGAAAGTCATTTTCAGTTTAAAAAAACAGAAAAACTAAAGCGTATTGCCTCTTATCAGGCGTTTCCACTAGGTAACAAAATGCCCGTCTTCATTGGTCCACGCCCCACTTTTTAACACTCACCAACTGTGGTTAAGATTCACTCACCCTAGGGTTAAGCAATCCAACCTTGGTTCTTAGAATTTTTTTTTAAAAAAACATAACTTTAATTTAGTTAAGCTTAACCCGGGTTAAAGGGGTGTTAAAAGGGACATGAAGACACCATGGTCAGATACATAGCTGACCATGTGGTCCGCTAATCACTACTCAAAACTATATTCAAGAATTCACTTTGTCACACTTACCACCCTACGTCCCAAAGGCATGAAACCCAACTATAAACAGGGGACGAGCCAGGATTTTCTAGCAGTGGGGGCACACTGTGGTTAATTTAAAATGGTAGTAATTATTGATAGATTTGTGAAGAATTATTCGTTGGGTATGAAATATTATAGATCTAGGGGTTCAGGGGTGTAGCCCCCAAATTTTGTTTGAAGACTAAATTCTTGGCCATTTCATCTATACATTTTGTAGATATCTTACAAGTATTGTTTCTCTTTGTTTACAAGACAATTCTCCCCTTACTCTATAGCTATGTTCTATTAAAAAAATGAAATAATATGATATAAAAGATATATTTTGTTTTCAAAACTTCAGGGACAGTTGTCATATTAAATAATTAAATGATATAATATAATTTTTTAGGGGGCAAGCCCCTTGTCCATAATTATGCCGAACTAAATAATTAATCAACTTAGTATAAAAGATATTTTTTTAAGTTCAGGAGTTAGGATCATAGTCAATTGCAATTAAACGTGGAAGAGTTCAATCGCACCCAAAGGTCAACACCTGTCCCTTTTAACTCCGGTTAATTGTGATTAAAATTTGCTAACCGTTAGGGTTCAACAATTTAACCTTGATTTTTAGAAAAAATATTTTTCAAAATATTAACCCTACCACTTCGATTCCCACCCCGTTGTGAGTGTAATCCCAAATTCAATCACAATTGGACAGACTTTGACTCAAAACTCAAGTAACACTAGCCTCCATTCCCATATATCGAATCAGAGCCAATTGCAATTGAACTGAGGTAGAGTTCAATCACTCCCACAACCAACACGTCTCCCTTTTAACCCTTGTTAATTGTAGTTAAGATTCAGAAACCTTTAGAATTCAATAATATAACCTTAGCTTTTAGAAAAAGATATTAATTTTAAAAAAAACTTTAGTTAAGAATTTTTAACCTATGGGATTAATAATTTTATAATATTTTTATTTAAAAAACCAATGATATATTATTGAATCCCAAGGGTTGGTGAATCTTAACCACAATTAATGTAGTTCAGTGGGGGCACGTGCCCCACAGGCCCCCACCTGGCTCCACCCCTTACTATATATTGGAGAAACTTGATCGATCCTATGTACTAATCTGAGTAATATAAACTAATCACCCATTTTTCACAGGTTCAGGAAAAAAAAAACTCCATTTAACCCATCAGGCAAACGGTTTCTTTATAGCCCCTGCCTCTTGCGTGAGTGGTAGGGGTGTGACCTTCAATAGAGGGAGGTCGGGGGATCCAATCCCCCCAAAGGGTATGAGTTGTAACCAAAATAAATCTCAGGTACTACCTGTACTAAACGTAGATAAATAATGCCTAAAGAAACAAACAAACAAACAAATCGGTCTCTTTACTGGAATTCATTCAGGGAAAGCAATGCAGGATTTTTGTTCAGCTGAGGGATTCTGTTATAGAAAGATCCATCTCTTGTAGAGGGGCTACTTTTCCATTTGTTCTTCCCATCCTTTTAAGGGTTAACTGATATCCTTAGAAAAATCACTTTTGAACATTCATGATAAGCTAATGCACTTATGAGCGCATAGCTAAGAGGGCTCTTTATCTGGATGAGGAAAGCTAGCCCCAGTCTAGAATTCAAAAAAAAAAAAAAAATGTCGCTTTCAATGCTGAAGTGTCATGTGTTGTTACCGTAACCAATTACGATTATAATGGATTAAAAAAGCTTCTTTTTTTTTTTTCTTGGGTAAATTACACTCAACTCACCTCCCCAGGATTGGTGTAATTTCATAAACCTCCTCTCTTGTTTCTGAAATTACACTGAACTCCCCTCTCAAGCTCATCCTATTAACGGAGTTAACTAATGATACTATTTTCCAATTTTACCCTTAATACTTAGAGGAAACACCTAAGCATACTTTGACAGCTCAACAAAAAAACACATAAACGTCTCAAGCCGCCATGTGTCCCTTTGAGCACTCCATTAATTATAATAAGATTCACTCACCCTTAGAGTTTATCCATCTAACCTTAGTTTTTAGAGAAAAAATAACCTTGAGGTTGATTATGCTTAACCACAATTAAAAGAGGCTCTACAAGCCGCCATGTGTTCCTTTTAACACCCATTAACTATGGTTAAGATTCACTCACCCCTAGGATTCATCAATCTAACCTTGGTTTTAAGAAAAAATATATATTAATCCTAGTTTAATTATGTTTAACTACGGTTAAAAGATCTCTACAAGCCGCCACTTGTCTTTTTTAACACCCACTAACTATGATTAAGATTCACTCACTCCTAGGGTTCGTCCATCTAACATTGGTTTTTAGAAAGATAAAAAAAACCTAGGTTGATTATGCTTAACCACAATTAAAGGGGGCTTTACAAGCCTCCACGTGTTCCCTTTAACACCCACTAATTGTGGTTAAAATCTCACCCCTAGGATTTATCCATCTCACCTTAGTTTTAAGAAAAAATAAAAAGAATTATTAACCTTAGGTTAATTATATTTAACCCCAGTTAAAGTGCCTCTATAAGCTGCTATGTGTCTCTTTTAATACCCACTAACTATGGTTAAGATTCACTTACCCCTAGAGTCATCTATCTATCATTGATTTTTAGAAAAAGAAATATATATTTACTTAAGTTGATACTATTAACCTTAGTTCTGGAAATATATATTAACCTTAAGTTGATACTATTAACCTTAGTTACTAAACACAATTATCATTTATTTTATAGTATTATTTGACTTTGTAAAGGGTAATTTAGACATTTTAAAATGTTTAAACGATAACTTCATCAAAGTACATCCATAAAAGTAACGGCCAACTAACGTAAGGGGTATTTGTTATAAACAACCAAAGTTGAGGGGAGGTTAGTGTAATTTCATAAACAAGAGGGGAGGTTTCTGAAATTACACCAAATCTCAGGGGAGATGAGTGTAATTTACCCTTTCTTCTTTGATAGTTGTTGTAAGCACCCAATTTTTACACCCCATCTAACCATGGTTAAAATATTTTGACCATGGTTACCCCCTGCCAAATTCCCTAAACCCTAGGTAAACCTCTAGTTAGTCTTAGGCCTCACCATGAGTCAAACCCTAGAAAAACCCTAGTACCAAACTCTAACCCTAGGTAAACACTAGCTAAACCCCTAACTAAATCCTAGGTAAACCCTAAACTCAACCCTAGTTAAACCTTAGGACCTATCCCTAGTTTAACCCTAGTTGAACCCTAGTAAAAAACCCATATCAAAACCTAGCCCTAGGTGACCTTAGCCGATGCCCTAGCCTAGCCCTAAAGCCCTTAGGGCTTAAACCCTAAGTCCATGGCCTATAGGGGCCTAACCCCTAGTCTAAGCCCACAAGACCCGAAAATCCTAAGGCAAAACCCCCCCATACCCGTATGTGCTGGGCCTAGCCCAATTCAATTAAGTTTTCTTATTGTCGGTAGAGAGTCTACAAACAATTAAAATTGGCCTGCTTTCATATTATTGGTAGACCTTCTACCGACAATATGCAAGTTTCGAGTTTGTAGTTTGTAAATGCCCTGGACATTCCACCCTCAACTCATACTCTCCATTCACTACTCTCACTCGACCTCCAGCGGGTCCATACAGATTCTCCCACTTCTACTTCATCCCTCCTAGGTCCCTAGTTGCATCCTCTATAAAACCCAGTGCCACCTCCTGTGCAAACGGTTTGCAAAATCCTCAAAGGACAAACCCTGTCCGAAATCCTCTCCCTCAGCCTCTCCAGCACCTGGGTTATAATCCCAGAACTCCCATGGACCTACCTCAAGCTCACCAGCTGCAACAACCCATCACAGAAGCACCACCATCACTGTGCACAGGCCACCGTCCATTCGATAGAAGCAGAGCATCAAGGTAGGGACTTCCCTACCCTCTTTTTTTCTTGGTTTATCATCAATGTGAACCCCTGGTCATCTCCAGAGGGCTTATGTGCTTGAATTTTGGTGCTTAGTAGGTAAACTGAACCCAACAGGGTGTTCACCCACCTAAACCATAGGTGTGGTGAACCCCTACGGGTATATCACCTTCCACAAAACTCTCAGGCCACGGCAGGACTTTCTAGGGGTCCCTCAAATCATGAGGGAACCCCTGATGATCCCTGGTGCACAGTCCATAGGACAAAAATCCGGTTTTTAGCAAAACCAGGAATTGCGGTAATCTCAGTACCGCCATTCCTGGCCTCTTCTGTTTCAAGCTTGTTTGACCTACCTAGGTGGGCCCTGGTCCATGTCCAGGGCCCAAAATGAACTCCTCTCATCCCCCTGGACCTCACTTGGTCCTTCCAGGTGCAGGGGTTAAGCCTAACCATAGTTAAATCCCTGAAAATTGAAACTGTGCATATTGGCGGTAGTGCTTCTACCGACAATAATTTTTTGCCTAGTTTTTGATTGGCGGTAAAACCTTTACCGCCAATATGAACCTTCTGTCACAGTGACTTTGCAACCTTATGGGGCTCACTCTAGGCATCCCCTGGGGCCCACACTAGACTCAAACTCTTCTCAAGAGTCCCCTCTACACTCTCATGATCTTGGTTCACCCTGGGTTACACCTTAACCCTAGTTAATCAGTGGCAAAACCATGGTTAAGAACACCGCCTTAGTGTCGGTAATCCTATTACCGACATTAACTGTGTTTTAGATTTTAGGCTTTTGTAAGGGCCCAAGCCTGCTAGGAGACCACTTTAGGCCTTGCTTAGCCCCCTAGGCCTACCTTTAACTTCACTTGACCCTTAACCACGGTTAAATACACCTCTGATTAACGTTCAACCACGGTTAAGCACCTCTTAACTTCACAAATCTTGGGAAATTAATCTAAAAATCCTAAAAAATCACTTGGACCATAAAACAGACTTTGGCCATCTTCCTAACCCTGGTTAGCAACCCTAACCGCAGTTAGAACCCCCCTTAACTTTGGTTAGCAACCCTAATCGTAGTTATTTTCGGTTTACGGCCTACCGAGACTAAAAACCAAGTCTATCGGACTTTCCTTCGGCCTACCGGGCCTCCCCTTAGCCTACCGAGCTAAAACTCACTTCCTCTTTACTATGGTTAGCAACTCTAACCACAGTTAGTTCGACCTAACCCCGGTTAGCAACCCTAACCCGAGCTGTACTCCATCCTAGTCTACCGGACTACCCCTAAGCCTACCAGGCTTGAATACCTTACACTTGACCTCCCTTGGTCAACCAAACCTGTAACGCCCCGAAATACCCCCTAGGAGTTTAGGGATATTTTAGGTGTCACACTGCGTACCTATCAAACCATCCTGTAATGCACAAGATAATATACAGTACTAACAACGATAATCAAAGCGCAGAAGCTATCATATATACGGAAGCGTAAACAAATGTTCATTTCTTCTGATGATCCAAAATAGTATTCCAAGTTAACATAAATACAAGACATGTCTAAGTCTAAGGTGGACAGGTCCACCTATCAAAATATCAAAATACACAAGACCTTCTCATACTCTCCCCTCAACAGTAGTCGAGGTATGGCCACGCATCAAGGTCTCGGTCCGCCTGAGACTGTAATGGAATAGCCGGCTCTCTCTCCTCTATATACTCTTCCTCGACCCAAGGCTCCGGGTCGAGGGCTCCCTCAGTACCTGCCGACATGAAAGTACGGCTGAGCATGGAATACTCAGCGAGTACAAGCTACTAGCAGACCATAACAATAATAAAACACACAATAGTAATATCATACAAGCAGTAATAGAAACATCACAAAGAAACAGTATAGGGCATAACACAATACAAGCATCCTGACGTGCGTACATGAATGCGAAAACGCCGATAAAACTCATGCTTAAAAACCCCTGTCATATCCCTGTATGCCTCGTAGAAATCATGTATGCGTGCATGCATGAATGCATGATCATCATCTTGTAAACCTCCATCTTGTAACTTGTGAGCCAGAGGCTAGCACCCGAATCTCCCTGGGCTGCCAACCTCCTTGATATGCAATGCACTTGTGAGCCAGAGGCTAGCACCCGAATGTCCCTCGGCTACCAACCTCCTTGTTATGCAATGCACTTGTGAGCCAGAGGCTAGCACCCGAATGTCCCTGGGCTACCAACCTCCTTGTTATGAAATGCATGGTTTTCTTGTGAGCCAGAGGCTAGTACCCGAATTCTCCCTGGGCTACCAATCTCCTTGACAATAGGTGTTTTAGGGGTTATCTTGTGAGCCAGAGGCTAGTACCCGAATTCTCCCTGGGCTACCAACCTCCTTGACATGCAATATTTTCTTGTTGTTTATTATATGCACATGCTTTTGAAATCACGGTTCATGCTATCATGCGTGCTCGTGTACGTGTCCATAGTGACAATCATGATAATGGGAATAACCAAGATATGACATTATAATTCAATTCATGATATGAACATAGGTAACATAAGTAGTTTGCATAAAATTTGATCAATTTATCATTTATAAGAACGCATGCATAAAAAACTCATTTCTATATTCTTCATTGAGATCATTTATTCATAGTTTAGGTATTTTGTCAAACACTTTCATACATTATTCCTTAGTAGTTTATCTCCTTCTTTTACATGCATATTTTCCATTCAATCACACAATGGTAAGTTTGTTATTTGTACTATGCCCATCCTCCATTTTCCAATCCACAACCCACACATCATACATCACACATTCGGCATCCAATCGCCGTATCCAACCTCCATCCAAGCATCCCTACCCTTTCTTTATCTTGTTTATATTTATTATAGATGACACATTTTGCAAGTAATAAAACATACTAACAAGAATCATATTTCATAAGGAAAACCTAGATTTATTGCTAGGGTAAGTTAGTAGGGTGTACTAACCTTAGATCAAGGCTTGATCCTTGGTAGAAACCTTGATTGAAGCTCCAACTTGAAAGAAGAACACCTTTGCTTGAAGGAGACTCGAGTTAGGGAAGAAACCCCTTTCAAAACGTACGTGAGATGGCTGCCCTAGCTTGGAGAGTGGCTCCCACACGAGCTTGAGCCTTGAACTTAAAGCAAATCCAAGTTTGAGGACGACCTAGGATGGTCCACCCCTTTGATTTCTTCCTCAATACCAAACCCTAGGTTAGAGCTTTCTCCTCTTCTCTCTCTATCTCTCAAAATCCCTCAAATGTTGTAAGTGAGGCCTCAAAGGGTCGAGCAAACCCTTATGGGTAAGGGTTTAACACCCAAAAGATGAAAACGCCCTTACTGAAATTTCTGCAAAAACGCGAAGACCGAGCGATCGGTGGTTATGACCGATCGATCAGTTGCCTACCGAGCGATCGGTGTTATTGACCGATCGACCGGTCAAAAACTCACTCTCTGGAAAATTTCCCCATACAAATTTTTCGACCAGTCGATAGCCTCCGATCGATCGATTTTGGACCGATCGATCGCTCCGTGGACCGAGCGATCGGTGCTCTGCTGGTCCCGACTGTTTTGGCCATATCTTTTGACTCGCTCGTCGGATTTCGACGATTCAACTTGCGTTGGATCCGTCTTTCGAAAACGAACATTTCTGACATTTCGGAATTTCCGATTTCTCCCTTATTTATTAATTAGACTACAAAAACGGCCAATTAGCTACGAAGGTGCTATTCATTAAGGATGAAAAAGTCCGGGGTGTTACAAAACCCTAGTCTATCTGACTAGTCCATGTTAGTCACCCTTGGTGCACATACACACGCCCCTAGCCTCGGTACAGGCACACGTGCCAGAACTACGCTAGGTCTGATCTTACCCTGTGAGTACGTAGGTAACCCAACCCGGGTTCGTCCCCAGTTAGCTTTTCCTTTCTTGGATTAGAGTTAACTTAAACATTTCGGCATTCTAATCAAGATTAATTTTAGTTGGCGTAAACCTGGGGAGTACGGAACCATTGTAAAAACGGAAGCCTCGGGATGCCTAACACCTTCCCCGGACTTAACTGAATCTCTTACCTTGATCTCACTCGCAGACTAAGACCTTATCCAAACTCGGGGGACTTATCCCTTCTGAATGAATAGGTGACGACTCTTAAGTGTAAAACTCTTTCACACCGACGAGGGTATACAAGTAATCCACAACATCCTCCCTTGTGAGTGTCACGAAAATCCGCGCTCATAGCTCTGGTGACTCTACTGGGGACAATTTTTTAGGATTCGACCAGGAACCCAGGTTTAAGCCAACTAAACTTTAATCTTAATTAAAATGTCTAAGCATTTAACTTAACACTAATCATTTTACATCTCTTAGTTAAGTGTGTACTGTGAATCCATACATGTCATAATAGTATCATTATCTCATTCAACCCAGTAGACAGACTTATTATGTTAACGACTGCTGGATGATCATCCTCAGTGTCAATGACTTAAATATCTTGGAGGTTCGCGGAGTTACTCCTGTTGGGTGATTACCCCTAGGGAAGGATTCTGAATGCTCATGTTTACATCAATCGTCCATTTTTAGGTATATTTTATACAGGGAGTCACATATATGGTGTTAAGTGATCCCTCCATCCTGTTAGGAACACACCTGCATCAAACCAACATTCATAGATGTAATCTAGGTTAGGGTATAGTCTACAAGAAGCCCATCCAGGGAGGACTACTATAAACCCTAACCTGCTTGCACCCTATACCTGTCCTCAATCATGGTTGACTACCCGAGCACATTCTACCCGGATAACCACCCACCCAGGGGCCTGTAATGAGCCAAACCTGTGCTTGTAATAAACTACATCCAACCCTACTTCCTGACATAGCATATGGGGTCCAAATCCCAGGTAGACAAGCCTTCACTAAGCCTGTCCCCAACCTTGATCTGATAGGTCCCTCGGTTTCCAATAACCTGGGCTAAAGCAAGTCAGACTTCCGTCTGTCTGCTCTATCGGATCACATGTGCCTTGTCACACCCAGTCAAACTCAAAATAAAAAATATTGCATCATCATCTTGCATTCCCATCTGCATACACAGTGCACTCACAGAGTCTGTATATTGTCCAGATATATGGCAAGTCCTTCAGGGATTGTTCAGTCAATAGGTCAACCGTCACGACCCGTGCATCTAACTTCTCAGGGGGCATGTGATGACAACCTCTAGAAAGCAATTGGAGTCTTTACCTCGAGTTAACGTCTCGTTTGGGCTTAGTACTACAAAACCGGGACTATCCTAGACCTATTTGTGGTTAACCCGGACTCGCACCTCACGAACGCTGTTATCCAGTGTTGGAGCCCATTTCAAATGATATTCCGTTTTGGTAAGAACGAGCTTTGCCCAACACTAGAAGAGATTCAACGCATTCTGGGGTTAAATATGGACGGCGAAGCCATAGTGTCGCACTACAAGACAACATACCAGGCAGACCTATCCTGGTTCCTGTATATCAAGTCTGCCTGCTTGCAGCCCGGTCCTAATGGCTCTTTTGATCGGATACCCATGTCTTTCTTTAAAAAGAGGTACAAGCGCAAGTGGAACCCTGACCCCATTGCAGCGGAACTTCCCGGTCTTAACGCCCTTGCACTGATAACCATTTCTCAGCTGGTATTCTCGAGGTGTCGCTCGCTTGTCGAATCAGTTCTGGTTGGGATCATCAAGGACATGCACAGCTCCTACTTAGTTGTACCAGTCATCCTTGCAGAGCTTCTCAGGGCTCTCAAGCAGACAATAGGCCGCAGAAAGGGCATCTTCCATGCCAGTACACCTTTCCTACACCTCTGGTTGGTAAGTTACTTGCCTACAATCATATCGGTACCAGATGGCATCCGCGGTTTACCTCGAAAGATTTCTCATAATCAAGGTCCGATAGCAACTACAGACTTCAGGAAGCTCTACCAGCTTCTCCAAACCCTATCAGAGGAAGAAATCACATGGAAATGCCAGTGGCTTGTACTGAATAAGCTACCTCGTGTCGTCATCACCGGCAGACAATGCATGATTCTTGCTGGTGTAACAGGCTCTACAGTCTATACACCACTCCGAGTCCTCCGACAGTTTGGACTCCCTCAGCATATCCCAATGATAAACCTGCAGGAAAATGATTGGATCACTTTCACAATGCACTTTGACAACCTCACCCGGCACTTCCAGTCAGCTTGGCGTAGCTCCAGACAAGACTAGTGGCCAGACTTTATGGTTACATCCGAACCACCGACCAACTCGGCATACCGACAGTGGGTGGATAATCCTGACATTCTACCCAGCATGTCCGCACCTAGGGAACTGCCCACACCAGTCGCAGCTCCATCACAAGAAACCATACCCCTAGCTGAAATGGGGGTTCCCTGGATAGACTTCTTCCTGGAGAAACAGTTCAAGATCCAACAGAAATAGAAAAGGCTACGGAAAGCCCAGCGTGCATTCAGGCAGTAGGAAGCTAAACAAGGCCGCGAGCTCCAAGCTACACAAGAACAGGTCGAACAACTCGAGCAAACAATCTAGTCTTTCCACAGGAGACGCAGGGGTGTTACTAGAGAAGCAACCGTCATCTGGGCCCAGTTGCACTTCCACCAAACGCAGCTTGATAGGACAAAGGCGGAGATGACCTCCCGTATCCAACAGTTTGGATACCATATGTTCAACGCTACTGAGACCCTTCCAAGAATGGAGGTTGAGGTTATATCCCTCCATCAACAAATCATGGTTCTTAATGGTGTGCCCCGACCACTTGACTTCACTATCCCTAATGGGTCTACCTAGGATCGAGTCTTTTTCTTTTTTTGAGTCTCACTACTCTATACTCACTACACTTTTCAAGCATCAATGAAAAATCCTTTTTTCTAGCATCTCTTTCCCGTCATCATGCATAATCATGTTTGGCCGTTGCATTCTTTTTCAGTTGCATGAGCCGACCTGTGACTCGTTCTCTAACTGCGATTCTCGCAGAAGCAGCAGCCGCGGACGCCGTCTTGATAGAGGTACCAATCACAGATATAGTATCTCGCACAACTCAATCAGAGAGTAAGGGTCCGTTTGGAAACTCTACTCTAATATAATAAGCTCTTAAAAATAAGTTCTAAAGAATAAGCTCTTAAATTTTTAAGAATTTGATCGTTTGATAACAGTCTGAAAAAAGCCTCTAATTTGAAATAGTACGTTTGTTAAAACCACTTATTTTCAAATTTTAAGAGCTTATTTCAAGGGTAACAAACGTCATTTATGAAAATATGCAATACAACTCATTTTTAAAAGGCATAGAATGATATGCATCTTTCACTCTCTAAAGTAGGCATTTGTTGACTACGGATGCTTTTAGCCACTATAAATTTTTAACAACCTGTTTTCCCTAAATGAATTAACATTGAAATAATTATGTTTGTAATATTATGAATGCATAGTAATGTATAATAAATAATAAAATGTATGAAACATTACACTTCTTAGCAAGACATTGCAAACTCCAATGTCACGATGGGCAATATCACAATTGCTAATATCACCAACATCCTATGAAATTTTAACATATAATATAATTAGCAATATTTGATAGTAATTTACTTCATCATATCACAAAACATCTCATAACATAAATGTTCAAAAAACACTACAATTAAAAATTGTTCACAAGAGCAACTTTATGACTGTATAAGGGCATCTGCTATTGCTTCTCTAACAGTCGACATCTCCACTTGTTGAGCAATGTCTACTTCTGCATCCAATGCACCAGTATAATCACCTGCACCATCTTCATTATCTTCAGTGACATCCCAAGTCTCATAATCATGAAATAGTGCATCAGCAATGGCTTCTTTCCTGATAAAATTATGCACCGCCATCGCAGCAACTACAATACTTCGTTGAATCGGGAAGGGGTATGGTGCCATTTTTTTAAGAATGGGAAATCGGGCTTTCAAAACTCCAAAGCTCCGCTCTATCACACTCCTTATAGAAGAGTGAACATAATTAAAAAATTCTTGTCTATCACGAGGGCGAACACCTTTGCGGAATTCTGGTAACCAATACCGAATATTCCGGTATGGTGCTAAAAATCCACGCATGTTTGTATATCCGGCATCAACAAGATAATACTTATCTGTAAAGAAAAAGAATAAAAATTTTAGTATGTGAATATAACATCATATCAAGTTGCTTACAACACAAAAGTTAATAGTTAAGAATATACCAGGAGGAGCATGTGGAAAATTGAGTCGTGGATCGCGAATGGTTTCCATTAAGATACGCGAATCGTGTGCCGTGCCTTCCCAACCAGCAAGTACATACGTAAACATCATATCCAAAGAACAAACTGCTAGCACATCTTGCGTACATTCCCCCTTTCGTCCCCTATAAGGAACTTGCTTGTCGGTGGGAATCACTGCATTAACAAGGGTGCCATCGAGAGCCCCAATGCATCCCTTAACACATGAAACAATATATTATTATGTATAATATAATGATTTTTGAGTGTTTAAACATGAAAACGACTAAAAAGTGAGAGTATTACCTTAAAAATTGGATAATATCGATGATTGTTAAATTTGTTTTTCGTACTTTGATTCAAGGTATGAGGCTTTATAATTTCTAAGGATAACTTCAACATAGCTACTAAGACAATATGAAAGTACCGATGTATAGTCTCACCAGAGTGCTGAAATCTATCTTGTAACAACCTATTGCTTGCATTATGGCTTATCGTCATTAGAAATATACCCATTTGCTCTTCGACGCATAAGTACCGACTGTCTTGTAGCCATCCCTTCTCCCTAAATAAGAGACATAGACGAAGGAATACATGTTTTTCCATACGGAATAATTCTGGGCATATCCTCGGGTGTCCATTTATAATGTCACGGACAAACAAATGTCCAGTAACTATTGAAGTCCTACATGGCTCTTTGTCAATATATAGATCGTTGTGCCTCTTTAGTAGCAACAGTACAACAAGATATAACATCTTCTGCTGTAATGGTGTCATTGCATCTGTAAACAATATATGTTTATAAAATAAGACATCAAAATAAAACATCTATCATAAACATCAATCATATACTACTCATTAACATCCGAGAAAATAAAATTCATGATAAAAAAATATCATCTGTGTACATCATCCATCATTCATAAGTTGATAGTAAAAAAGTTGACAAAAAAAAAAACTACCCAAAATGCACATCCTCCACATCATTCATAAGTCGACGGTAAAAAAGTTACTACAAAAAAATCTACCCAAAATAAACGCCATCCATCTACTATGAACATTATCCACCATCCACCATTCCAAAGAACCACAAAGCTAGCTAGGCTCGCATCCCATGCACGACTTCAACCACCCGATGTGCTCATCATCATCCTCCAATGTCATCCATATTTGTCTATATTCACTCTTAGCAAATGCATTAACTGCAAAAAAGTACATGGCAGTACCCTTTTGGATTCCCGAAATCTTTCTTAAGGACTCCATGCATTCTTGGATGGTAGGACCTTGGTCCTTAGTGTTGGCATCAATTGAAGCCATAATACGATCGATGCTTGCAGCAAGTGCATCATTCCTCGATTCTTTTTTGCTCCTAACTGGACAAGGACGCTTACACCTAACTTCGTTCAATCGAACATCTATGCCAATATCTTCCCCATCTTCCCCAAGAGATGGAGTATCAGGGTCAATGCTCTCGTCCTCCCTCATTACATCATCGGGTAAGCTACCAATCCCCAGTGTCCATGCCATTTCTCCAGTAGCTGAAGTTCCCCCAAAGAGGATTTTCATCTCTTCAGGAAATTGCAATGGTTTCGTTCGAAATGTACGGGCATCAGGGTTAACCTACATTAGATAATTTATGATTAGTCCATAGTAAAAAAATTATTGTAATAATTTTAAATTTTAAATTATACCTTCAAATACTCGTCCCATCTATCATCATCCATTGTCACTGTGTGATCCTGTTCATTCTAACCAATCCCTGTCTGACGAATAAGCTTCTCCCAAGCTATAAATTGTTTTCTCATATTGTCCCAATAATTTTTAAGTTGCCTTTGGTCATACTGTTTCCCAGTTTTTTGGTTAAAACTGGCAACTACTTTCTTCCAAGATAGTGGTTTTAAGTGTGGCCCAGGTTTGCCTCCTAGTTGGACCTCCTCAATGCAAAGGTCAATGAAAGTTTTTGTTGCTTCATTCGACCATTTTGCCCTGCCTTTTTCAGTGTTTGCCTTACCTTTTTCAGTGTTCGCCATCTCCAAACTTTTCATTCAATAGGAAAAGATAAAACAAGATATTAAATGTAATTTAATGATTCATATAATAGAAGATAATATAAAACTCGATATTATATGTGTGTATTTAGAACATAGGCAAGTATTCTAAGTAAACTATTGGCTCTTGATGCGGTTTGCATCAATTTATGAGCCCATACATAATGAGAATTATGGAACATAAGACTCTTGAGAACTATTACTCAAAGAAGCATTAAATTTTTTTCTGCAGATGAACTGGGAGCTCAACCACTGTTTGCATCAATTTCTAAAATTTATGTGATTGGAGTGTTATGTGTGATTGGAGTGGTTATGTTAGAAATTTTATCAAACACTCTTAAACCCTCTTAAGAGTGTTATGTTAGAAATTTTAGAAATTTCTGTGATTGCAGAAATTTCTAAAATTTCTAGATGTCTGAGATGTGTGATTGGAGTGTTATGTTCTAGAATTATGGAACATAAGAAATTGATGCAAACTATTGACTTCTGTGATTGAGTCAATCCGTGGTTGAGTTCAATAACTATGCTGCATACAAATCTCATGGAGTGTTATTGTCCTTTCAATTTTTTTCCTTCATGAGCATAGTATTTGCAACAGTACATTTGGAAGCATTAGAAGGTTCAACGAATGAATTGTTGCAAAGGCATATAATACAATAACCCAAGCACATGCATCTATACGTGTTTTAGACATGCTTCGACAGAAATAAGAATATCATGAATTATTGCAATCCATAATATACATATGTGCATAGTAGAAGGAACAAATAACGCCATAGGATAAGAGAGGAAATTTATAAAATTGCAGCATGAAACTACACCTCACCACGTTTTGGTCACTTAAAATAATAAGCATTTTGGCTCTTTAAAGTTTTAGAGTAGAATTCAAGACAAGGGATGCATAAGCTAGTGGCCGAGTCTTTAACTGGGGTGTCCCCCCTCTGTTTTAGGTAAGTAGTTAGGTGGGTCATGGGTGAGTAAGTCGGAGCTCCAGTTTTAGGTGAGTTAAGGTGTTGGGTTCTGTATCTGTAGGCAAGAAGATGACACTGTCTTTAATAACTGAGTTAAGGTGTTGGGTTCTGTATCTGTAGGCAAGAAGATGACATTGTCTTTAATAACGCTGTGTTGTGAGAAAAGATCCCTTTTCTCATTACTCAGTTGGGCAGTTCAGTGAAGTTAGTACTCCTGGTGAATGTGTCTTCTTGTCTAAGCTACTTGTTCTTGACTTCTTGTGGCAGCAGAGTAATTCTAACATGTCTTGATTAGATGATAATGTGTGAATTCCTTAAACTGGTCTTAAAAACCACTAAGAATCAAATTATAAGCTAAAACATTGTTCTTGGCTAGAGAACATGTAGTGCAAGTGAGAATTGCACTGCTTTGGGTTCATAACCAGTGAACAACAGCAAAGTTCATAACTAAGAATCAAATTATTAGCTAAAACCCGACATTTTTTTTTTATACCAAAACCTTAAAATCCCAGATTTTGGTTTGCGGTCTCGGACAGGTATGTTGTTGTGTGGTATCAGAAGCTTTTCCCTTTCAAATAAGCATCATCATTTGTTGCTACAGAGGATTATTTATTTATTTGTTTGTTTTTTCACTGAACCAATGTCTTAAAAGTTTCAGAAATTTCTCCCTCCTAATACCAATTCAGGTTTTCTAGTCCAAAGAAGGGAAAAGAAAAGGGATTGGATTATGAAAAAAAAGCCTTAATAATCTTCCCTTTTGAAACCCTAGTAATCTCTCTGAGAATGTGCTTGAAACCCTAGCTATTTCAGAGGCAATGCTCGTGAAAAAGAAACAAGGAAAAAGCTTTAAAAAAAAAAAACATAATGAAAAAGATAGAAAGGAATTACAGAGAGAAGAAGAAGAAGAAGAAGAAGAGGAGGAGGAGGAGGAGGAGAACGGACCTGATGTGGGAGCTTCGACGGCGATGGAGAACCCCAGACCAAGAGTGATCTGCAGATAAGGGGAACGATGCTTTTTTTTTTAGGTTTCTTTCAGCTTGTTTGGTATTTATATGGAGGGATATCAACAATTGTGTAAGGGTAAAAAGGTCCAAAATGCAGCGACATTTTAAACGCCGATCCTCTACTTTTTTTAGACAAAAATAAAAGGAGCCCCTTCCCCCCTTTTTTTTTAAGAGGTTTTTCCTCTACTTCTAAAATTTTTAGAGGTTTAATAAGCTTATTATCAAACACTCTGAAACCCAATAAGCTCTATTACGAAGAAAAGAGCTTTTTTTTAAGAGTTGTCAAACACCACCTAACTCTTACCCAGCACAATCAGAAAGCAGCGCAGACTCAATAGCGGAACCTGCAGATCAGCACCAGCGAACCACTAAGATCCTACAGTCACATGACAGAGACATCGCACCCATTCAGTCAAAACTTGATAGTGTTCCAGAATCCCTGAAGATTCTAATTGGTACCCGAACCGAAGAACCCTCTACCTAGATCCCAACCGGAGAACCAGTCGAGCAACCTATACCAGAGCCTCGTCCTCCCCCCTTCATCATACCTGACCCTATACCCGCAACAGGCAGATGAGAGTAGTATGATCAATACGAAGAGCAACCTAAGGCCTCGTATGTCAACCAAGACTGGCCATCATCCTCAGACCCCACTCCATCCTTACAGGACGAGATCAAGCAGATGAAAGAAGAAATGAGAAGAATGAAGGGTGAATCCACCAGTACCAGTCTATCACTGAAAGTCTTAACTTTCTTATCAGTGGATGCGGTTCTTGCGGGTTTCAAGGTCCTGGACTTTGATAAATACGATGGCTCGGGCTGTCCAAAACAACACCTGCAGTTATACTTGGGAGACATGCTCCAGTACAACAGAAATCAGCCCCTCCTCATCCAGTACTTTCAGAAGATTCTGAAGGGAGCAACCCTAACATGGTGGATGTCTGTTGACAAGCAAAAAGTCAAGACCTGGCAGGATGTCATGGACAGTTTCGTGGAGTAATACTCCTTTAACCAGGAGCTCCGCCCTCAGAGGAGCCAGCTTGAACAGTTAAGCCAGCGTAACAATGAATCATTTATGGAGTACGCCACCCGCTGAAGGGAAATGGCAGCAAAGATCCCAACTCCCATCCCTAAGGAGGAGCTGGTAGGCATGTTTATGGGCACTCTAAAGCAGCCCTAATCAACACTTATGGTGACTTTACCAGTGGTAGATTTCAGCACCATCGTCAAGACGGATGCCTGTATTGAGACTGCCATCAAGAGCGGGGCTATTCATTCTAGTCTAGGACTTGATCCCCCCAATGCAACAACCTCATCCAGTAGAAGCATCAGTCCCAGGGACCACCAAAAGAAGGAAGACGTACATATGGGGTCTTCCACAGCACCCATCCGACTACCAGCTCCAGCAGCTCAGCAGCTTTCAGTTGTCAGAAATACCCGGCTAGGCCGACCAGTTCAAGGACAAAACCGTCCTCTCAGAAACTTCATCCCTCTTCCATACACACTCAGCCAGTTGTTGGAATTCCTAACCAAGCAGGGCCTTCTCGAGTTGAGAGGCCCCACACCTCTTTTACCTCCAGACAAACTAAACAAGAATTACAACGCTGATCATCACTGTGCCTTCCACAGAGGCCCATGCCATGCTACAGAATACTGCATAAGCCTGAAGTATGTCATCCAAGATCTCTTGGATGACTGAAAGGTTGAGCTGGCCCCTAGCAACACTAGCATCAATCAGGTGCCACTGCCTCCACATAATAATCAAATCAACTTTATTCAGTAGGAAGAGCCCGGGGCAGGGCAGCCAAGACCTAGCACACCCGCAGTTGATAATGGTATCATCAGGCCCTCTTACCGATCACCTGTTATAATCCCCTTCCTCCAGTCAAACATACAAACTATTCAGTCTTTAATCCAGATACTTGTCCCCGAACAGATCATCTACACTATCCCTTACCCTGCAAATTGGCCTACAGCTCCAGCTCAAGCCTCAACCTGTTCAGGCCCTGTCCGGATCCCCTACATCCCAGAGCCTCCTTTTAACCTCAACCGAGTATTCACTCCCTGCTCTCTCATCCTTGAGAGCGAGAGCATAACCAACCTAACTAGATCTGGTCGGGTATATCAACCTCTCACGACTAAGCCGATAAAGGTAAAAGGTACAGAGAAAAAGAAAACAGAAGTGTCAGACCCATAGAAGGAAGCAGCTGATTCAGTAGTTTTATTGAAAATCCTAGAGAAAGCAGAGGAGTTTAGCATCACCCAGTAGTAGAGCAAGGTCCCAGCACGGATATCTATATTGGGTCTTCTTCTAACATCAGAGTACCACAGGAAGCAACTGCTCTAAGTATTCGGCAATGCCCACGTAACACCAGACATAATGCCTGAGAAACTAGGACAAATGGTAGGGCAAATCCTTGAATCCAAAATCATTTCCTTCACAGAAGAGGAAATACCAGACAGTGATAGGGATCACACTCGGGCCTTGTACATAGCAGTTCAGTGCATGGACATAACATTATTATCAGTGCTCATCGACAATGGCTCCGGCTTGAATGTCTGCACACTTTCTACACTGCAAAACCTGGGCCTAAACCTCAGTCAAGTGAAGAAGAGACCCATGACCATCCAGGCTTTTGACAACACAACCAGGCAGAACCTGGGTGATATCGATTTAACCATCCGGGTCAGACCAGCTTAGTTTTTGACGAACTTTCAGGTTATGAACGTGTTAGCCTCATTCACCTTGCAATTAGGGAGACCGTGGATCCACGCGGCCGGAGCCATTCCCTCCTCTATGCACCAGAGAATCAAGTTCATCCAGGATGATCGCCTAGTAGTCGTTCCTTCTGATGAGTTGGCAAGTTCCTTTGGAGACGTCCAAGAGCTGGGGCAAGGCACTGCTTTCATGACATTCTAATTCGAGCAGGTTAGTCCTATCGCCCAGGTAGAACAGTAAAACAAGCAAGCAGTGCCACCATTTGTCAAGATGATGGCCAAAATGAACTACCAGCCAGGGAAAGGTCTTAGTGCTAGGAATCAGGGTATGAAGAAGAAATACACTCCTCTCTGCACCAGAGAATCAAGTTCATCCAGGATGACCACCTAGTAGTCGTTCCTTCTGAGGAGTTGGCAAGTTCCTTTGGGGACGTCCAAGAGCTGGGGCAAGGCACTGCCTTCATGACATTCTAATTCGAGCAGGTTAGTCCTATCGCCCAGGTAGAATAGCAAAACAAGCAATCAGTGCCGCCATTTGTCAAGATGATGGCCAAAATGAACTACCAGCCAGGGAAAGGTCTTGGTGCCAGGAATCAGGGTATGAAGAAGAAATACACTCCTCTGCACTACACATCTCCCTACAGTTTGGGATACAAGCCCAAATACGAGCAATACCTCTCCAAATTGACTAAGAAGAGTAGACAGTCGGCAAAACCTGAGCCCCTACCACACATCTTTGTAACCTTCCTCGTAGGAATCTTCGAAACCTACCCAGAAACCTCTGCTACACCCGTTGCCTTAACACCCCAATCCAGTAATGAATCTTCAAGGATTCCAGATCCAGAAGTGTTCAGCATGGCCCAGATGTTCGACGAGCTGACTGTCGAAGATGCTACCGAAGCCGAATATCTAGCAGGAGAGCAAGTCTGCACCCTCTCCAACAATGCCGAAGCGTCATCCAGTCGCCAGCCACTAATCCGTTGATGGACTGAGGCTCTCACTATTAAGGCCAGCTAAGGCCGGGGCAAACACAGTGCATGACAGGTTGGTCTGAGACAGCAGTGACCAAGCATCACCCTTCTCCTTCATCTATCTCTCTTTGCTCCTATTTGTAAAATCCAAAAGTCAGGCCACTGTCGACCTCTTTTTGTTTGAGTCTTTTTGTAACGGTCATCTCTTTTAATGAAAATCAGATGTTTTGACTCAAAAATCATGTTTTCAAAAAAACATTTCATATCGACTGATGACGAAATCACACGGACTCTTCCCTTAAAAGGCCTAGTGTCCTAAAGCTAACAAAAAATCATCAAGCATGTTAAACTAAAGCTAATTGATTTGTCAGGAAATTACCTCTGACGGGGCCACCCCTCAAACCCTCCTTGAATTCTCTGAAGTAGAGTATAACTCAAAACAGGAAGAGGAACCGCCTCAGGAAATTCTGGACCTCCTTGAGCACAACGAAGGACTTCTACAGTTGAACAGGGAAGACACTGAAACAGTAAACCTTGGTCCTGAAGACAGTCCCTAGCTAGTCAAGATTGGCACAAGCGTGAACCCTCAGCAAAGGGCAGACATGATCAGTTTCCTGAAGAGCTACAGTGATATCTTCGCCTGGTCGTATGCAGACATGTCAGGTTTAGACCCAGCATTGGTGGTACACAGACTGCCCCTAAACCCTGACGTCAGACTAGTTAAGCAGAAACTGAGACGGATGAGGCCCGAATGGTCACAGAAGGTCAAGGAAGAAGTTGAAAAGCAGATCAGCACAGACTTCCTAGCAATAGCAACCTACCCTGAGTGGTTAGCCAACATTTTCCCAGTACCCAAGAAGGACAGTAAGGTCCAAATGTGTATTGACTACCGAAATCTGAATAGGGCAAGCCCCAAGGATAATTTTTCTCTCCCGCATATCGATATTCTGGTTGACAATACTGCAGGGCATGAGACTCTCTCATTCATGGATGGTTTCTCCGGATACAACCAAATCAGGATGACTAAAGAAGACACAGAGAAAACCTCCTTCATAACACCTTGGGGCACATTCTGCTACAAGGTCATGCCCTTTAGACTCAAGAACGCAATGGCCACCTATCAGAGGGCCATGATAGCCTTGTTCCACGACATGATTCACAAGTCAACAGAAATCTATATGGATGACATGATCGTCAAATAACTTACTGCATGACAGCACCCTGAAGACTCGAAGAGATTCTACGACAGACTCAGAGAGTTCGGCCTAAGACTGAATCCGACTAAATGCGTCTTTGGAGTCTCATCAGGAAAGCTCTTTGGCTTCATAGTCAGCAAACGAGGCATCGAGATCGATCCAGCCAAAGCCAAGGCTATCATCGAAATGTCGACTCCCCACACTAAAAAGGAAATCCGAGGGTTCCTGGGTAGAATTCAGCACATCAATAGATTCATTTCTCAACTCACTCCGATATGCGAACCAATCTTCAAGCTTCTCCGGAAGAACACACTGAAAATCTGGATAGCAGAATACCAACAAGCCTTTGATAGAATAAAGCAGTATCTTCTGAATCCTCCAGTACTTGTACCCCCTATACCAGGACGACCCCTGCTACTATACATCTCCGTATAAGAGACCTCCATGGGGTGCGTCCTGGCACAGCATGACGAGACAGGCATGTAAAGTCCATGTTTTTGTATTGACATATTCCGATGTCAAAACAAGTGAGTCTAGGTGTCTAGGTGTGTATCTTGAGTCATTACCTTCAAGCATCCACGCCAAAGCGAAGATGAAGACCAAAGAAGACCGGTTGATCCACTCGATTGATCATTTCCTTCATAGCATGGTAAGTGACCTAGATACCATACTACCATAGGTTGGATTTGACCTAGAATTATCCTAACATGATGCCTTAGGTGTTAAGTGACCTAGACTAACCATACGGAACCTAGGTGATGAAATAAACAGTGCAAAACTTGTTTTAAATTCTGAAATTTTTTAAAAAATCAAGGTTGCTTGTTTTGGGTGTATCTCACAAACCGTAGCTTGGATTTTACTCCATAATATGTCAAAACGACCGCGTCAAAAAGAGCTACAACTTTTGTGAAGGGTACGAGACCCAAAAATGAAGTTTAAAATTCAGGTTGGCACCTCAGGGTCGACCCTGGGTATAGAAAAATTTGTATGCTGAAAATTGGCAGAGAGTTGGAAAAAAAAGGTTCGACCCTGGAGGACCATCTGGTCGACTAAAAGGCACCATCCGGTCGACCGAATGATCCCCATGGATCGACCCTGATATGGGTTTTCTGGCCAAATTCGGTTTTCATGCTTTTTTGAGTATTTAGCAACTTTAACACCTTCTAAAACCTGGTTTTTGAATTCCCTATTTATAGAGAACCCTTCCACTTCGTGGAGAAAAACTTTGGGGAAGTATTGAGAAGGTTTTTAACTCCTTCTAGAGTCCATAAATACTCTAGAAAACTTAGTGTTCTCCTTCCCTTTTGTTAGTGCATTAAACCTAGAGATTACAATCCAAAAGTTCCAATATTGATTGTTTGGACTTGTCCTTTGAAGGAGTCCATCTAGGTATTGATTTTTATCAAACCATCAACCCATTCTGGATAGAACACCTTGGCCAGAGTATTCCGGAGCCTTTCTGAAGGAGATCAATCCGAGAAGGATCGTGGTAGAGTGATTTGGTCGGTGGATTCCGAAGCAGTCATCGACGGAGATCGATCAGAAGATCGTGGACTGTTTTCGAGACACAAAGAGAAGTACAAGCGGATGCGTTTGATCACGGGACTTGAGAGTACGTGATGACTTTTCGAGGTGTGGAGGACTAAGAACTGAAGGATCAAAGTGTCGAGTCCGAAGGAGTCAAGTTCGAGTCTTGTAAGTTCTCGTTTACTTTGTCTTAATGGATTCTCATGACTGGACTAACTCCCGTGGTTTTTCCCGGAAGGGTTTCCACGTAAAAATCCTTTTCTTGTGGTTTGCTTGGTTTTCCTTATTCCACACTTGATTATCATCTTCCCTCAAGATTAATAACTTAATTTTTAAAATCATTGAAAGGGTAGATAGACTATTAGGGAAACCGAACCATCTCCTCGAACTTGTAGATTCTCAACTCAAACCCTAGATTTGGGATTCATCGAATTTGATTTTTTAAGGCAGAACAGAGCAAACCATCTACTACATCAGTAAGCGCCTGCTAGAATATGAAGAGCGGTACAGTCCTCTTGAGAAGACATGTCTGGCACTAGTTTGGGCTACTCAGCGTCTTCGGCACTAACTGCTTTCCAACCCGATAATCCTGATCTCCCGGATGGACCCACTCAAGTACTTACTGGAAAAGCCAGCCACCACCGGAAGGACTGGCCAATGGCTTATGATGTTGTTTGAATTCGACATCACATACATGACATAGAAGTCAATCAAGGGGTAGGCGATAGAAAATCACCTTGCCCACAGTCCAACACAGGATTATATGTGTATATGATCGGTTTCCAGACGAAGCCATCCTGTATGCAGAAGCAGATGAACAAGAGTACTCTGGTTGGGAGTTTTACTTTGATGGAGCTGCTAACAGTCATAGGCACGAGGCAGGAGCAATCCTGATCTCACCCAAGGGAGCACACCTCCCTATCTCAGTCAAGCTGAAGTTCAAATGCTCCAATAATGAGGCAGAATACGAGGCGTGTATAGCCGGACTGAAAGAAGCCCTGAGTATCGGGATTGAAGAGGTAGACGTTTACGGTAACTCGTTCTCTGGTTATCTATCAGGTGAATGAATCTTGGGTCATCCGAGAAGCAAGGATAGTCCTATACCTGGCCTACCTCAATCTGCTAATCAGTCGGTTCAAAAGAATCAGCTTCAGCCACAAGTCTAGAAACCAAAACAGATTTGTCGAAGCATTGGCCACTCTCGCTTCCATGATACAGATCCCCACAAACATCATGCTCTGGCTAATTGAAATTCAGCAACAGGATCAGCCGGCCTACTGCCTTCAGATCGACGAAGTGTCAGACAACAAACTTTGGTATGCAGACATCAAGCAGTACCTCGAAGACGGGACTTTCCCTCTCAATGCTACCAAGACAGACCGTCGGGCAATCAGAAAACTGGCTATTCAGTTCATCCTATCAGGAGGAATCTTGTACAAGAGGTCACCGAACCTACTCTAGCTCAGATGCCTAGATACCAGTGAAGCAGCACAGGTAGTCGAAGAAGTTCACGGAGGAACTTGCGGCCCACACATGAACGAGCTGATGCTCTCCAAGAAGATACTCAGGCTGGGCTACTACTAGTCTACCATGGAATCAGACTGTTGCAAGCACGTGCAGAAGTGCCACCAGTGCCAAATCTACACCGATAGGGTAAATGAACTGCCAAACAAGCTGCACAATCTCATTGCTCCTTGGCCATTCTCAGCTTGGGGCATTGACATCATCGAACCCATAGCTCCGAAAGCATCTAACGGACATCGATTCATTCTGGTAGTAATCGATTATTTTAAAAAATGGGTCGAGACAGCCTCTTATGCCAGCATCACAGGCTCAGTGGTTCAGTGTTTTCTAAAAAGGGATACCATCTGCCGATATAGGGTCCCGTATGAGATTGTAACAGACAATGATCTCAACTTCTGTAACAAATGGATGACTGATCTCTGCCAGAAATTCAAGATCCAGCATCACAATTCTACGCCATACAGGCCACAGACCAATGGTGCAGTCGAAGTCACAAACAAAAACCTGAAGAAAATCATCAAGAAGATGGCAACCAAGTACTCTACTTGGTATGAGATGCTCCCCTATGCACTCATGGCCTACAGAACGTCCATCCGAACCTCAACTGGGGTAACACCATTCTCTCTGGCCTATGGTATAGAAGCAGTCTTCTCCATTGAAGTACAGATTCCATCACTCCGGGTGTTAATGGAAGCAGAGCTCTCAGAAGCAGAATGGGCACAGACCCGGTATGAGCAACTGAATCTGATTGAAGAGCGGCGACTAAAAGCCATCAATCACTCTCAGACCTATCAGAGGCACATGACTAGGGCATTCAACAAGAAAGTCAAGCCGAGAAGCATCGAGATTGGTGACCTGGTACTCCGAAAAATGTTGCTAAATCGCCCTGACCTAAGGAGCAAGTTCACCCCCAACTACGAAGGCCCATACATTATCCGAGATAAATTCTTAGGCGGGCGCCCTTCGATTCGGACATATGGATGACGAAGACCTCCCAGAATCCGTCAACATGGACAAAGTCAAAAGATACTATGCTTAGGCGCTTTGCACTTGTAGTTTCTCCAGGAAATGACAAGAGGCCATCCTTGGCACACTCTTCATTCCTCTTTTCATGTAACCCGTTTACAAATCAATGAAATTCGTTGGTTAGCCCCTCAAGCCTGACAGCCCTTCTTTCATTACACCTTTTCAGGGACACTCTCCCTTGCGTCCTGCAGCATTTGCCTGAACTACGTCATGACCTAATCCTACAAAGGGTACGTAGGCAACTTAACAAAATCAGGTGCGGTCACAAAAAGGGTAATCATCCCCCAACGCTCCCTAAGTAGAGACCTTCTTCTCCCCAGAAAGAGTCATCGACTATTCCCCACAGTGTTACTCCCCAAGCAGAGGCAAACTATCCGGACTCTTTCCCCAACGTCTCCTGAAAAATCCCCGGGCAGAGACAACCTCTCTATCCTCAGCACAGACAACTTCTCTCACCCTTCCTAACAGTGACAATCTCTCAACATTCCCCAGCGGAGGAAAAAAAAAAAAAAGAGGCGCCTGTTGGGAAACCTAAATCCCCCAGAAAGTGAAAATCAATTATGATAAAACAAACTTCCAAGGGAGTGCAAATCAACAACAGCAGGAGAAATCTCAGGGTGTCCCAAACTTCGGTCCCCCAGCCTACATTTCATCCTACTCCAAGCCCTTCTAGATCCCCTAGGAACTACAAGTTCAAGCGCAATATCACATCTGCATCCCCAGCGGAAATATCATCCTCAATCCTCAGAGGAGCGCCATTCAGGGCAATGACGGGAGAAGACCTTTTTTTCCCCAGCAATACAGATTCCCCCAGCAATCGCAGGCATAAGTGAAAACCGGCAACGGCCTCATTGCAATAAAATCATACGATACCCAGACCTAGTCTTGTGACTAGGGACAAAAAAGAGACAAAAATCAATCAGCTTCACAGGCATGAGAAAAATCGGCAATGGCCTCATCGCGCAAAAATTATGTGAACCCTATGACTTGGTCATTCTAAGAGTAAAAAATGGAGAAAAGCTGAAGATCAGTTTTGCAACGGAATCCGGCAGCAGTCAGTCTAGCCAGATAAATCCCTTACAACAATCCTCAACAGATGGCGGAAGAATAACTTCCCCGACACTAGTCTCCAGTAGAGTTTAGATCCCCAGCAGTGATCTACGACAGTGTCATATCCCCTAACAGATCCCCAGTAACGGTCTACAACGGTGTCACACTCCCCAGCGGATCTCCAGCAGAAGCATCCAATTTGCTTCCCAGCAAGCTTCTCCTCAGCCAGAGTCTATATCTCCAGCAGTGACAAGACAAACAAGTCTACCCATGAACATTCCAATAGTGACGAACCATCTTCTGAGTCATACTCTACTCTCCAAGAACGAAAGGCAGACTACATGATCCCCAAGCACTGACTAAGGCACTTTCCAGGCAAAACTAAAAGCTAGTTGGACATTCTTTCTGGTGAAATCAAACCTTTTACAAAAGTCCAAAACATTTTATAAAAATGTTTTCAAAACAGACCTTTTGGTATCCAGACTAGGTCATACCAGCCTACACTAAGCAGCCCCAGCAAGACATAGCAGAAGAAGCCAACACCATGTATCTCTGTAAGTCGCAATCAATAAAGTCATGGGAAAGCATCATTGCCTTTATCCCCTACATGACATCCCTACATGGCATCACATCCTATGTGACCAAATTCCTTAGCATCAATCAACTTGATCAAAATCCAGCGCCTCTCGGCCATTTCAACCATCCGGCTAGTGCCTCTTGGAAATGCCGCAATCTTTTTAACACCCTTGTGTGTCTCCGACATCCGGTGTGCTCCTTGGCAATCTCGCCATACCGCAGCATTACCTTCTGCATATCACTCTTTTCGACACCCCTGTGTGTCTCCACATCCGTGTGCTTCTTGGCAATCTCGCCATATCGCAGATTACCTCCTATGTCTCCCTTTTTTTTTCGACACCCTCGCTTGTCTCCACATCCGATGTGCTCTTTGGCAATCTCACATACCGCAGCATTACTTCCTGCTGTCTTCCTTTTCAACACCCCCGCGTGTCCCCTACTCCGGTCATCTCATTGGCAAACTCGCTATACCACAGCATCACCGCCTGCATCTCTTCCTTTTCGTACCCCGTGTGTCTTCGGTATCCAGTTTGCTCCTTGGCAATCTCGCCAGACTGCACATCACCTCTGCATGTCACCCCTCTTTGTGACCCCGTGTGTCCTTGACATCGTGTGTACTTTACAATGTACACCACCTGCATGTCACCCTTCTACACCTGTGGTCTTGATGCCCTGTGTGTCTTTTCTATCAACTTGATCAAACCCCTCGGACAAGCACCTCCGGGCTGTGCCATCCTTGCATCCATCAATCCCCAGTGAGTGTCCTGAACTACTCGCTCACACCCCAACATGGTCATAACACTTCATCTCACCATTGCACTCACCATTTGCACCACATGCATACATCATTCTACATCCCCCAAGATGCCAACCTCGGTGTAAAATAGGATGATTCCAATTTTTTTCCATTCAAATCGCCAACCTTGGCATTCTCCACAAAGAGGGCAGCTGTAAGCACCAATTTTTTAAACCCCATCTAACCATGGTTAAAATTTTTACCATAGTTATCCCCATGCCACTTCCTAACCCCTGGTAACCTCTAGTTAGTCTTAGGCCTCACCATGAGTCAAACCTAGAAAAACCCTAAAATACCCACCCTAACCCTATGTAAACCCCATCTAAACCCGTAGCTAACCAAGGTAAACCCTAGACTCACCTAGTTACAACCTTGGACCTATCTAGTTTAACCCTAGTTGAACCCTAGTACAAAACCCTGTCAAACCTAGCCCTCTGGACACTTAGTCGATGCCGTACCTAGCCCTAAAGCCCTTAGGGCTTAAATCCTAAGTCCCTGGCTATAGGGGCCTAACCCTTCTCCCCACAAGTCTCGAAACCATAAGGTAAACCCCCCAACCCGTATGTGCTGGGCCTGCCCAATCACTTAAGTTTTCTTTTTGTCGGTAGAGAATCTACCACAATTAAACTTGCATGTATTTTGATATGTCGGTAGAACTTTCTACGACAATATGCAATATTCAGGAAGTTTTGCAGTCGCCCACGCCCTGCACACTCCCCCCTCCCTTCATACTCTCCACTTCACTACTCTCAATCGACCTCCAGAGGTCCATACAAGTTTTCTCCCCCTTCTACTGAATCCCTCCTGAAGGTCCCTAGTTGCCTCCCCAAAAAATCAACACACACCTGTGCAAACGGTCTGGCAAAATTCTCAAAGGAAAAACCATTCCGAAATCCTCTCCCTCAGCCTCTCCAGCACCTTAGTTAGAATCCCTGACTCCCTAACCTACCTCAAGCTCTCCAGCTACTAAAACCCATCACAAAAAGCCCCACCATCACTGTGCACAAGTCAGCGTCCCTTTTGACAGAAGCCGAGCATCAGGTTAGGGGACTTCCCTTACCCTCTTTTTTCTTGGTTTGTCATCATGTGAACCCCTGGTCCTCTCCAGAGGGGCTTTTGTGCTTGAATTTTGGTGCTTAGTAGGTACCTTAACCCCCACAGGGTGTTCACCCACCTAAAACCCCAGAGTTGTGGTGAACCCCTACGTGTATATCACCTTCCACAAACTCTCAGGCCCAGTAAGACTTTCTAGGGGTCCCCAAATCATTGAGGGAACCCCTGTGACCCTGGTGCACCGCCCAGAGGGCAAAACTGGTTTTAGCAAACCAGGACTGTCAGTAATCTCAGTACTGCCATTCCTGCCTCTCTATTTCATCTTGTTTGGCCTACCTAGTGGGCCCTGGTCCATGTCCCAGGGCCCAAAAGACTCCTCTCCTCCCACTGACCTCACCTGTTCCTTCCAGGATGCGGGGTTAATCCTAAACCATGGTTAAACCCTGAAAAATCGAACTGTGCATATTTGCGTAGTGCTTTTTACCGACAATATTTTTTGCCTATTTTTTGATTGGCGGTAAAACCTTTACCGCCAATTTGAACCCTCTGTCACAATGTTTGCAACTGTGGGGCCCACGCCAGACTCCCCTGGGCCCACACCAGACTCAAACTCTTCATCAGGAAGTCCCCTCTACACTCCATGAATCTTGTTCACCCTAGGTTACACCTTAACCCTAGTTAATCAGGCAAAACCAGGTTAAGAACACGCCTTAGTGTCGGTAATCCCTTACCGACATTAACTATGTTTTGATTTGGGCCTTTTTGCAGGGCCTAGCCCTATAAGGCCCACTTAGGCCCTGCCTAGCCCCCTGGGCCCCCCTTGGATTTCCACTTGACCCTTAACACGTTAATACATCTCGGAACGGTTTAACTGCGTTTAAGCCCCCTTAACTTCACAATCCTTGGAAATTA